>LZPO01087358.1:49146-80971 GCA_001675575.1 Neotoma lepida | reverse complement strand
ACTCTAGTTCGTGTCAAGTTGACATAAAACTAGCTGGCACGGCAATATAGCTTCCACATCCCGGGAAGGACATCCCTACATGACTTAGAACTTGTTTCAAAGGTGTTCTCTGCCAACCCACTGGCACCGATTGCAATGTAAACATATATCCACTGACACTGGAAGTTCATTCTTCCAGGACTTGTCACTAGCAGGAATAGAGAGAGGCGGAATAGACCTTGGGAGAAGGCTTGGTGGATGATAGGAAAATGGAAGGAGAAGCTCTGAGGGCCACTCCCCTACATTACAAAATGTCTCTTCTGCTTCGTGTTCTGCCCATTTCCTCTCTCAAGCCCGTTCTGATGCAATAAGAAATGGAGAATGTGCCTTGGACCCCAGTGGCCTTCATCCTGCTGAGTGTGGACACCATGTGCCTCTACTGAGAACCCACATCTTGAGACTGGAGAGATGGTTAAGGGAATCCACACCTTAAAATTCTCCAGAGATAAATGGAAGGCCCAGATGGCCCAATGATGCTCCAACCTCCTCCCTCCTACTGATAGCATCCCAACATTCAGAGGCTCAGTCTCCTCACACTGNTGAATGGCCAGATAAAACTCAAGACGGTGATGCCATAGTGGTTATAATGAGAAGTCAATGAGGGAAAANGGTAAAATAGCAATTTCACCGCTTGAAGAATTGTCCTGGAAGTGATGACATCAGGTGTGACAACTTAAAGGCTTCATGCTTTTATGGAAAGGTTTCTTCCAGCTCAGACAACAGAAAGGAAAAAAAGACCTAGAGAGATGAGTACTTCCTAACACACTAAGAAAAATATGAAGGAACACAGGAATAAATACGTNATACAAGAAATACTGTGCGCAGCCACATAAGACATAAGGAAAATGGCATGAAGTTTCCTAAATGAGAAAGTTAAAAGATACCATTAAGAATTTTCCCCTTAAGTTTTACTGATGTACTTACAAGTTTCCANGTCATCTGAAGCCCAACTGAGAATCAAAAGGAGTAGACCAAGAAGCTAAGTCCACATTGCAAATCTTTCCTGTGCTAANGTNTCAAAATAAAATANNANAGGCTGCTGATGATGGTAACAGCAAGACCACAGGCACCAATGAAGCCTGCATATCTTCACCTAATTCCCACAACAAGGACATGGACTGGCTCCTCTGTGCAGACAGGAAACTGANGCCCAGGAAAGTCATGCTCCCTCTAATGGCTCTATGAGAGACTCACAAGCTCTACTGGTGTGACAAAGAGCATAGATAGCAAAGGAGCCGTGTATTTCAGGAAGGTTGGTGCCTTTCAAGTTCCCCCAGGTCACAGCCTGACATATTCAACAAGATCTTCATTTGGCCCAATCAATTCTCAGGGAAGGATCTGGACCCAACCAGCAGAGCCCCAGACCACTTATAAACCAGAAAGCCAAAGTCCTGTTTCAGTAGGTCCTCCATTTCCATCAGGTCAGCTCATGGTTCGCCATTTTGCTTTGGTTTTTTTTCACTGTGCAATTAAACTGAAAGAAATACCAACCAGTTTCTTGGGCTAGGATAGAGCTCAGCAGAAGGATGCTGTCCTAGTGTGCACAGGGCCCTGAGTTTAGCATCACACACTGGGGAGGGGGTGGTAAGTGCTAACAATGGTTTCTTTTATTAAGTATTATAAAAGCCAAGCAACTTAGTAAGATATAAGATTTTTATGACCAAACATGCTTAGCTATTTGAAAAAAATATATAGATGAAAACTGGAAGAAAATGAATGTACTTGTTCTGTTTCTTATAGATGACAGGGGAGTGAATGANGGACACCCCGCACAATGCCTCCAGCTCAGAGTTGGATGCTACCGTTGTAGGGAAAAGGGGCTGGCTAAAGAAACCCACACTGACCCTGGAGCCCAGAACTAGGGAAAGATGGCTCAGATCAGGGCAGAAGGAAACAAAGTTAGGCTCAGATCAGAGGCATCTCTGCCCCTGGCTAATTGANCTGTGAAACCAACCAATCACAGAGCAGGGAAGTAGCACCCTGGCCCTGGAGCCCAGGACCAGGAAAAGAAACACAGCTTGGGTTTGGGACCTGAGCCAGAGAAATGAATACTTTATCCCCAAACCCAGAACCAAGGAAACATGCCCTGACTCTAAAACCAGTACCAAAGTAACACTCTTGGTCCCTAGAATTAGAGTCAGTGAAAGAAATGTACCCTGGCCTTATAATTAGTGTCAAAAGGCTAAGAAAGGCCAGTAAAAGAAACACAATTAGGCTCAGATCAGAGCTATCTCTGCCACTGACCAATTGACCTGTGAAACCAACTAATCACAGAGCAAGGGAGTAGCACCCTGGCCCTGGAGCCCAGGACCAGGGAAAGAAGCACAGCCTGGGTTTGGGACCTGAGCCAGAGAAATGAATACTTTATCCCCAAACCCAGAACNAAGGAAACATGTCCTGACTCTGAAACCAGTACCAAAGTAACACTCTTGGTCCCTAGAATCAGAGTCAGTGAAAGAAATGTGCCCTGACCTTATAGTTAGTGTCAAAAAGCTAAGAAAGGCCAGTGAAAGAAACACAGTTTGGCTCTGAAATCAGGGCCATCTTTGCCCCTAGCCCACAAAACTGACCAATCCCTGGGCAGAAAAAAAACTAGTCAATCCCTGTTGACTTTGCCCCCAAGACATCCTATATAAACCACCCTGCCTGGGCAGTTCTGAGCTGTTCTCTCCACCCTGGTAGAGGCAGCCACTGTCTTGGACTCCTCCTTCCCAAATAAATCTCTTTCTCAAAAGAGTTTTGGGTGTGAAGATCTTCATTTGCTGGCACACAGAAGATCTTTGCTGAGACCTCCCACAGTGGACAGAGCAAGGAAGAGCTGAAAAAGTAACACTTTGCTCCAGAGTGGAGGAAATTGCTACATTTCTGTAAGGTTTTCCCCTTTTGCACAGTGAAGCAAAAAAGTAACATCTTAGGCCAGAGAAGCAGAGCTCTGCTAGGAAGCCCCCTTAAGGGGAGGCTGAACAAAGCTCAGCTATAACGGCTCTCTAGGAGAGGAGTAGGATTGCTATATACTTCAGGGAGACCATCCCCCACCACACCAGGTATAGCCTGACTCTCCCGAACAGTCAGGATACCCTTCCCTGCAGAGCTGACCTAGCAGCTCCAGGCCTGACTCTCCCGAGCAGTCAGAATAACTTCCCCTCCAGGGCTGAGCTGTCTTTTTGCAGCTCCAGCGATCAGAGCTGTCCTAAGCAGCTGGAGGTGTCCGGGATACCTCGCCCTTCAGGGCTGAATTGTCTCTTTGCAGCTCCAGCCATCAGCTGTCCTAGCAGCCCCAAGTAAACCCCCAGAGTTGCAATGAAGTTACTTATATTTTAGTGCAGAAACCGACCTGTCTCTTATACACATCTAGATGTGTATAAGAGACAGCACACACACACACACACACACACACACACACAACACAGCTCTTACCTTAAAGCAAATAAGAGATAGTTTATCCTGGAGCCACCTTGAGTAATCAGGCTCTGGGAACACAGATTTAGGCTACCCCCAAATTCCATGCTCCAGTGTGGAATCAGTTTCATGAAGTTTTTATAGATTTTACAGAACAAAGGTCATAAATCAAGGTCAGTTTAAAATACATTGGTGGGTACATCAGAGGTAGGTGCAGCAAGATGGAGGAAGCTTTTTCTATAGGCCTAAGATGCCTATTTGATGACATTCTTAGCTTTTGGGTTGGTGGAAGCTAATAGTCTGCTAAGCTAATAGATTCCAAGAATTTGGATCTTTTACTCACAGGATGNTAGTTCTGACACAGAGGTGGGCAAGGAAGGNATGGGCTATTCAGGGGGCCAAAGCTAGCCCAAGATAATGTTACCAGCCTCTGGGCCTGTAACATTCCAACCTCTCCACATCACTCTGATTTCAATCAGCCAGTCTTTGCAGACATAGCTTCTTTTTAGAAATTCTGGTTTACATTACTTAGCAAAGAAACAGTCAAGGAACCTGCTTTGGAAAGATGTGANATAGTCCAAAGTGGCACAAACTTGTGTTGGAACTGTTGCCCACCTAGAGCTGGACTGAAAACAGGTAGCATTGTTGCCCTTAAAACCAANAATGTCTCTTACTCCAGAAAACTTGCTGCAGGGATTTGGGGCAATTTGGGAGCCAAACCATTAATTTCTCACATCAGGTTCCCAAGAGCACTGGGACAGAATCAGTAAAGGAGAGGGCCTGGAGGTGACAGGTCTACTGACCCTGATGAAGTGCTCTTAATAGGACATTCAGTACAGGTGTACGCTATGGGTGAGAATAACTTATGCTGCAGATGTCTCAAATTCCTCCAGGAACAAAAGTTGTGCTGAGGCAGCACATTCATTTCTGTTAGTCAAGTTTTTACTGCACATGTATATTCATATAATAGATACTGTGTAATTACTTTATGCCTTGGGTAATAATGGAATATCTGTTGCATGGCTCCAATCATTGCAGCTTTAGTCATCCAGAGATCTGATCATTGGCTTCTACATCTCTTTGATGCATTCTCATTGTTATGACGATAGAGCTTTATAACTGTAAGAAGCTGCCTCAGAAAGTTACTTACCTAAAGTTTGACACTTTTTGGGAGACTACTCACTTTAACAAGTACTCAAGGGGTTGTAACAGCATCACTCTTATTAGGAAGCTGGTATTCTCAGCATGTGAAAGTTTAATAAAGAAACTTAATAAACAGACATGGAGAGTTGAAGTTTAAAAGCTGGAGTGGTCAAGTTAAAAATCAAATAACCTGATACCACTCCGGGCTCAATCTACATCATCACTCATTCAAAGTACATTCGCNCCTCCTCATTTTTAATGTCTGTGAAGTCCAGGTACNTCTAAAAGGTTNCCTTGGCCGTTGCAATTGTGATTAAGTTGTCGGTGTGTGCCACCTGCTGGTGGGATCTAGAAAGCACCAGTATCTTAACTGGCAGGATTGGTTCAGAAGTTGGTGTCAGGGACTCGGGGACTGTGATAGGCCTGACCATGTTTTTTTTGTTTGGAGGAATTTTGACTTTGGTACTTTGGGTTATGAAAGCAGTGGAATGTTTTAATTGCTGTTTAATGGGCCTTACTAGTAGGAGCATGGAAGACAGAGGTGCTAAGAGTTTTTTGAACTGTTGGTGGCTCACTCAAGAAGTTTCAGAGGAGGAAAAGAACNTTAGTATGAGGCCTAGAGACTGGTCTTGTAATACTTTGGTGAAGAAACTGGCTGCTTTTTGCTCGTCTGAAGAGTCTGCTTGAGGCTAAAGTGAAGAGTTTTGGATTAATTCCATTGGCAGAGGAAAAAACAGCCTAGTATAGACTCTGTTGGTAGTTATTAGTGGTGACTCTAATGAGGATTTATAAATAAAAAGGAGCAAGCTGAGCAGGGTAAGTTATAAAATGTAAATTTTGAGGAGAAAAAGAGCACCAGGAAGTGGAATGGAGCTAAGTTCTGTGTTCAATAAGATAAACAAATTATGAAATAGAATAAAGGGAGTGGTGAACTCAGGGCAAGATCCCACCCAGCTAGGTTTCCAAGTTGTGGAAAGAAACTAAAGAANAACTTAGATTGGGGTGTGGGGTGTGGTGGGGCACACCTTTAATCCCAGCACTGGGAAGGCTGGCAGATCTTTGAGTTTGAGGCCAGCCTGGTTTAGAGATCCAGTTTCAGGACTGCCAAGCTTAAGCAGTAAAGGAAACCATGGAAAACAGAAAGCCGGTGAAGATATAATTGAACTAGGGGGCCATGTTCCAGCCCCAGAAAGCAGAACTTGGGAGTTTCAGCCATGTGGCTCTGACTTTAGAGTTAGGGACAGAAGAAATGGGTTATGGAATTTGCCTCCACACCTAGCCTAACAGAGAGGCCACTGCATAAAGCTGTGAAGTTGAAGCCTGGATTGCCTTGGAGAACCCAAGATGTTGGAGATGCCAGAGCTGTGGGATACCTGCCAGGGAGAGCTGCTAACNAGGAGTGGAACCTGCCCAAGAGAAAGAAGTATGTTGCAGTCAACAAAGCTGAATGGAGTTAGAGATCTGAAGAGCATTTTGACATCAGACATGGATATGCAGAGTNTGGAGTTTGCCCAGCTGGTTTTCAGTCTTGCTTTGGTCCAGTATTTCCTCACTATGCTCCTTTTCCTGCATTTTGGAATGGTAATGTATATCCTGTGTCATTGTATGTTGCAAGTATGTGATCTGCTTTTTGATTTTGATTTCTACAGGTGATTACAGTTAAGAGGTTGCATGAATCTCAGAGAGATTTTGAACTTTGGACTTTTAAACATTGTTGAGCCTGTGTTAGACTATGAGAACATTTGAATTTGGACTAAATAAATTTTGCATTATGATATTGTTACAAGCTTATGGGGGTCAGGGAGTGGAATGTGGTAGTTTGAATGTAATTGGCCCCCATAATCTCCTAAGGAGTGGCACTATTAAGAGGCGTGGCTTTGTTGGAGTGGGTGTGGCCTTGCTGGAGGAAAAGTGTCACTTGGGGGAAGGCTTTGAGGTTTCCTATGCTCAGGATACTGCCCAGTGTCTCAGTTGACTTCCTCTTGCCTGCAAGATGTAGGACTCTCAGCTACCTCTCCAGTATCGTGTCTGCCTGCATGCCACCATGCTCCCCACCATGATGATAATGGACTGAACCTCTAAAACTGTAAGCAGGCCACCCCAATTAAACGTTTTCTTTTTTAAGAGCTGCTGTGGTCATGGTGTCTTCACAGCAATAGAAACCCTAACTAAGACAGAGCTACTCAATCGAAGGACACTTTAAGAATACTGTGCCCAGTTCCTTTCACTTGCTTTCCTTCGAATGTATGCACAAGGATAAATAACAAAAATCCATGCCTGGCTATCCAAGCAATCTCTTCTAAATGAGTAGAGCAGAACCAGGAGCATGCAAAGCTCAGAACCATGTTGATCTACAGTATCTGTTGTCTTCTTCCAAGGCATGGACACTTGCTCTGTTCTGGAGCAAGCACAGCCAAGAAATACAGTTAATGTCGCCAGAGCCCTCACTTGGGAGCCAGGAATGGGGAACCCAAAACCCAGGCTCCCATCTGTGTGTGGACAACACTGGAGGATGTCTGCACTATCCAGTAATTGCCTTTCTTACCCTCCAGCCCGGTCCTCAATCTTCCCCATCCCCATCCTGACTTTCCTCTCTTCTGCAGCCTGGGGACTCCTCCCAGTCACCGCATCCATGTGTTGGCTCAGGCCCTATCTTTGGGCAGATCAAAACTAAGACTTCGGTAGCCCTCCAGTTACAACATATTCTTACAGACACAGAACAGTCAAGAACTGAGCATTGCTATCCCACCTGAGTTTCCATTTGTGATATGATTCGTGAGCCACCATCTTTTAAAAATAAACTTCTAGTATAGCTTTTTCCTTAATTAGGAAGCTAACAGAGAGCCCTACATCTCATATCCAACATATTGACTGATATGTTATAATTTCTCAATATTGGCAGTTATAGATTTTTGGAAGAAGGACCACAGAGGTAAGATGTCCTTTTCATCACATCATGAGCGGGCCCCATTGTCAACCTGGCTTGGCATGGATTTTGACCTTTGCCCCTGCCACCCCCCACCTCCACTGCACTTTGGAAACCACCTGTCAAGAATGCCTCAGGGGTTAGGAAACTACATTAAGCTAATTCTTCGTGGGGCTCCCTCCCTTCCTCCCCTCTGCACTCAAGTCATTTATCAGCACAGTTCACGGTTATGTCAGATACACTGTGTTGCTCCAGAGACCTGTCCAGCAATACATGCCCACCACTATAGTCTGGGTATTCTTTCCCTGCTGTCTAGTGTTTCAGTACTTTCTGAAATGACAAGACCCTCCAGACTCACCTGCATCTCTTGCTGTGCAATTAGGATGAACCCTGTGTTTAAGAAGCAAGTTTCTGGGCTAAGGAGATGGCTCAATGGTCAAGAGGGCTTTCTGCTCTTGCAGAGGACATGAGTTGGGTCCTCAGCATCCACATGGCAGCTCATAACTGCCTGTAACTCCAGTTCCAGAGGATCCAATGACCTCTGTGGCCTTGCTCCTGCATCCATGTGATGCACATAAACTCATGCAGGCAGGCAGACATATACCTAAGTAAAAAGGATAAGTTCATTTGTTTTAAAAAATGAAAACAAACCAAGTCTCATCACCTTTGTCACATCTAAATGCAACAAAGGCAGCAGAGGGGAGTGGCCAATGCCATGGGTATATCCCCCTGAATTAGCTGAACTACAGACACTGGTAGCTCAGGCTCCAATCACAATCCCAGTTTGGGATGACGATGCTGCCGGTGTCTGCAGCAAGGGCAGACAGATGCTGAACAGCTGCTTGCGTGCCAGCACCATGTTAGTAGGCGGAGCTCACTGGCCAAGGCCACAGGCACCAGAGCTGTTGCTGTGTACCAATCCATGCCATCACTGTATCTATCAGTCAACAAGGTCGTTATCTGGCATGGAGTCAGTGCTCACATTTAGATCAAAGTGATACAGTGACTGTTAGTATTAGGTCCTGCTTGGGCTCCTCAGAAGAACCGAGCCTGCAGCTCCCCACCACTGTGCACACTGCCTGCATCTGGGTACAGTCCTTTTCCTTTAGTGTAAAAATTCAGTCTCTAAGGCAGTGGTTCTCAACCTTCCTAATGCTGCGACCCTTTATTACAGACCCCAACCATAAAATTATTTCATTGCAAAAAAAAAAAAAAATTATTTCATTGCTATTTCATAATTGTAATTTTGCTGTTATAAATCATAATGCAAATATCTGATATGCAGGATATCTGATATGAGACCCCCAAAGGAGTTGTGACCCACAGGTTGAGAACCACTGCTTTACGACAAACATAACATCTAACTTTCCAGTGCTCGGTCACTACAGAGATTCTAAGACAACAGTCCTCCGACAAGCCACGCTGAGTCTTTACAAGTGACAAAACTCCTGAGATTGCTCCAACCTTGCCATTAAAACTTCACAAGCACCTCTAAAGCTAAACACCCCAAAAGGTGTGCTTTAATTCAACAGCGTGGGTGCTCACATAACAGAAAATAAGGCATTCTCACACACAAAGTGGGTCCCTGCTCACTGTCAGTCTTTGAATTACCACAAAAAATAAAATGTACAATATAATCTGAACAAACCCTGTGTTCTTGGACTCTTATCTCTAAGATTGTAATCAACTATACACGCTATATATCATTTAGCAAAAACATTATAAATATTTTTTCAGTAATTTATGTCAATTTGACAGGATTTGGGCTCACAAAACATCCTGAAACTTTTTATAGAACAACTGAGGTAAAGCTTACATATATACATACATACATAATATTATATATATATATATATATATGTTTAAACCTTATTCCTAGAAATCAAATCTAACCAAGACCTGATAGCCAAAAAAAGCTTCTATCTTTTTAAGTGCTTTTTGTTGTTGTTTTTGAGACAGGGTCTTGGTGNTGTAGCCTTGGCTAGCTTGGAACTTTGTAAACCAGGCTGGCCTTGAACAAGACCTGCCTGCCCCAGCCCCTCAGTACTGGGATTAAAGGTGTGCGCCATCACCACAAAGAACAGCTGGCATCTTAACAGCCTGAGATACACATCAGCTAAACTAGAAGAAAGACTTAATTGAAAACAAACATGGCAGTAAGTTGACATCTGTCAGCTAATTTGATAAAAACAGTATTTGCCTCAAAAATATTACCAGCCATTTCTTCAAATAGAACACACATTAAGATTTTTTTCCCCACTTGGAGATTATTCCTATATATATTTTAGCTGATATATATTTTAGCTGATAATTCTTTTGGTAGCCTTATAAAATGAAAATAAACAGTCTAATTCCCCTTTTTTTGCAATTATTTTTTACACGGTTTAGTTAATTTATTCACATTATTTAAAAAAACTTCCATATTCTTTTCTATACAGGTGCATGTCAAAAAATACTAACAGTTTCATGGCTTACTGAAATACATGTAGGAAAACAGATATTTGGCATAAAGCTCGTTTAAATTTTTCTTAAAGAAACATTATTAATTTAAAAAGAGTCCCAAGGAATTTAATAAAATTTCCAGCGATGATTATTTCTGAAATATATAAAATTTAAATAATTATAAAAAGGTTAAAAACCAAAATACCATAAATTTTTGCTTTTTCCTCCTTATTAAAAATCCAGACAGTATATCATATCAAGAAAGTTCAAAAAGTTACAGTGGCTGCTATCTTAGTCATCCTCGGAATCACTGTCCCTTCTCATGGGGACAGAGCCTCGCACTGAGGACAGCAAGACGTCCTCGATGGGCTTCTTGGGGTTCGCCTCCAGGTCTGTCTTGATTGCTCCCGACTCTGACAGTTTCCACTCCAACTCTGCGTGACAAAGAAAAACAAATAGTGTAAGGCACCAAGTCCCCTCAAGGGGTCCCCACCCAAAGCCCATAGAGATAATTTAATTTTTTCCTGAGGGGGTTAAGAAAAGACCATCAAAGTTTGATGGCCATTTTAGTGCCATCATTTTAAAAAAGAGAAAGGAGAAAAAAAAATTTTAAACTCTTAGGAAGGGAAACTTGAAGTGCTTTTTCAAGTGATGACCAAATGAAATACCGTATCAACTCAAACCTGTGTGAAAATTACAGGAAGATACAAAGAACAGCTTGTCGGCCAATGCTACCGCCTCTCAGCTTCCTCATGAAGCATTCAGAGGAAACACCTCTACAGTGTGGCTGAACCTAACAGTGAGATCTAATTTTAATTAATAAAAGGAAATTTTTCAGCTTCGCGGCTGATATCCTATCCACTCAACTCAAAGCATTCGCGTAATCCAAAATAGGTGCCCAAGAACAAGTTCCCGTATTTTAAATTCCACTCTTACAATCAGTGAAATCCCACACAGTGGGAGACCTGGGGAGCAAAATCAAGTGACATCAAAGATCACAGGTAGTGCGTCTTTCTTAATTGAATAGTCCCACTATAACTGACTGCCAGGTTTAGTTTATCAAACTTTATTAAAGTCCTCCATGAAATAGGGTTTGAGGGGTGGTTGCCAGGGGCTGGAGATAAAACCAGATGGTCAAATGGTAAAAAACCTTCCAACGTAAGATGAAAAAGCCCTGAGGGCCTACGGGGCAGCACAGTGACCACAGTTAATAATGAACTACATACCTGAAACATGCTTAGAAACTAGATGTAATACTGTCACCAAGGAGAGGGTAAGGAGTGGAGTGACAACTGAGCTCAACTGACTGCCATCGTGCAGTGAACATATTGTACACCTTAATAACCCTCAGTAATGCCGGAGGCAGTGTGCACCACCAAGATGATCATATACCTGAGTATTTTTAGCTCCAGGTATTATGGTTGAATGTTGTGAAAACAGGCTCTTTAAAGGAAAAAGTAAGGTTTCTGATTCTTGACTCAAGAATGTATTTATATGTACACACATACACACGTGCATTTAACATTACTATTCACTTACAGTCATTAAATATACAAATGTACTAACTAAAGAACTTTTCTGGAAATAAAGACAGTAGCAGCAACTGTACACTGGTAGTTAGAACTGGTGTGCCTCACTAGAACTGCTAGTTACACACAGCATGCCTCACTAGAACTGCTAGTTAGACATGGTGTGCCTCACCAGAACTGCTAGTTAGACATGGTGTGCCTCACCAGAACTGCTAGTTACACATGGTGTGCCTTGAGTTACCAGAACTGATGTTGACTTCAGCTGTCCCTACAGTAAGAGTCTGGAGCTGAGGCATTTTAGAGAGACTAATGTCACAAGACTACACCAATTCTCAAGAAAGTGGGTTGCAGGTGGCCATTAATTGCAGAAATTGGGAGGCAGAGGCAGGCAGATCTCTGTGAATTCAAGGCCAGCCTGGTCTACAGAGAGTTCCAATATAGCCAGGCAGCCAGGGCTTCAGAGAAACCCAGTCTCAAAAAACAAAAAAAAACAAAAAGGAAAACAAACAGGATGTCACTGCACAGTAAGCTTGGCACCTCCTCTCAGTCACTCTCACACATTCTCCTCGGGTGTGTGCCTTCCCCTTCTCCACAAGGATACAACACAACACAAGGCCTTCCCCAGAAGCCAACAGAAGTCTGGGCTGTGCCTTTGACTTCCCAGCCTTCAGAATCAGAATTCAATGGAAAGCTCCTTCAGATGTTTTTGCTTCCATAAGAGAAAAGGGACTAAGGCATAACCTCATCTCACAGTATAATGACAAGAACATAAAATCAGGTATGTATTAACTTGTAACTCCGTATGCCTCTGAACACTGGAATATAACTGACATGTCTTACGTATGTGCCCACGTCTGGACTTTCTAGGCTGAATAACTAAGTGTTAGAGCACATAAAACATGTTTTAAAAGCATATTTTTGGCTGGGCGGTGGTGGCACACACCTTTAATCCCAGCACTCGGGAGGCAGAGGCAGGCGGATCTCTGTGAGTTCGAGGCCAGCCTGGGCTACAGAGTGAATTCCAGGAAAGGCGCAAAGCTACACAGAGAAACTCTGTCTTGAAAAACCAAAAGAAAAAGAGAAAAAAAAAAAAAGCATATTTTTGAAGAGAAGTAAAGCAGTTGGATAGATTATATTTCAATGAAGAGATAAAGAATTTCACTTGACAGGGATGTCCCTACATCAGATTCTGTGTCATGTGTCATATATATATTTTAACACCCCTTTGGGTAGCAGGTATAAAGGAATAAGTTAAGAGATAGCATTAAATGAAATTTAAAATTAAAAACTACTAGGAGTCAACTAAGACTATAGAAAAATACAAACACACATACAAGCGTCATTAACACGTAAGCTAAATTAAAGGCAAAAACTGTGATCTTGAGCTACACCTGAAAACATAACATTCAACCGAATAAGCAAAATATATTTGATGTTAATATGAAGTAAAGGTGAGTCCAGGGTGCCTCCTCTCACCAAGAACAAGAGAGCCCAGCTCACTGCTCCTGGTGATTCTGCAGGAGTGGGATTCTATGCACTCAGCCATAGGTAAGAGGTGAACTGGACAAACCATGACACCTGTCTAGGAAGCTGGCACTCCCTGTCAGGGAGACCCTGTCAGGTCTCTCACAAGACCCTCAAGGCGTCAAGAGCCCCTCACCATCTCTCGTCAGGTTCATGCCGCCGAACACCAGAGGGCCAATGAACTGGGCCTTGATGTCACCTTCCAGATAGACGAATATCGTGGGCAGATTCCTATCGGGGTAATTGGGGATGCAGGTCGTTGAAATGGCTTTGATGAATTTCACATCGGGAAACTTCCTGGCCAGTCCACTCAAGTGCTGGTTTATCAAGGAACAGAGGGGAATCCTAGAACACAAGAAGAGAACACAGAGCGGCTGGGATCTATGAGGTAGACAGGGCAGAGCCCTGTGGCCCTTCTACTGACATAGAAACCTCAGAAGGGCTTCACAGAGTGTTTGCTACAGCAGGATGAATTCACATTTCTAAAAAAAAAAAAGAAAAAATCTATTCTAGTATGTTCAGGGAAAGTGAACAACTCCACATCCAAANTCAATTTAATTTAACAGTGAGTCTGAGAAAACAGCTTTGATAGTTCTGAAAACTGCTATGTCCTTCTGTAAGGTCATTTAGAAAACACTGACGAGAACACATGATGTGTGTGAAGTAGGCCAGAAAGCACTTCCTGCCTCGAAATAATTTCCAAACAAGCATCCTGTGTACAGGTAAAGGACAAGAAAACGGCCACAGCAGCTCGCAGCAGTTATTATCGCAAGGTCACCCTGGCCACCTGTAAGTCATCGGTGTCACAGAATTCTCAAATGCCAATTCCTCTACAGGGAAGGGTCACCTGATTTGGGCTTTTGTGTCTTGTTTTTTAAGATTTGGGTCTTGCCATGTAACCCACGCTGCCCTCGAACCTGCTATGTAGCCCAGGTTAGTCTTGAACTCTTATCACTGACCTCTGGCCTCAGCCTCTCATGCTGGGAGTGCTAGTGTGGACTACCATACTTGGCAGAATTCTTTTTTTTTTTTTAATAAAAGAAATTTGAGTCCTTGCTGTATGCTTTTAATAGACACACATTACTCACAAATATTAATTTAAAAGTCTTGAGATGAAAACTGAGCACTAAGGTTTGGGCCAATCAGCCACAAATACAAAAAACACAAGTGCAGGTAAAACAAACAAACCAAACATGAAAACAAAACCTTCTATAGAGGTTAAGCCCTATACAGACTGAAGAGAAAATCAACCCAACACTTTACAGACTGTGTGGAGATCAGCTCACCCTTGCTTGTACAGGTGTAAGATCACCCACAAGCCCTCGCCGGCTCTGGTAACTTCTTGAACGTAATCCTTTCCTGAGATCTCTAAAACTTCTCCAAATTTGTTCTTCAGCTGAGCTGCTTTCCACTCAGCCAGCCTTTGCTGCCTGCACAACAGGAAGAACACACTTGTACACAAACACACACGTGCATTCTTCAGAAGAAAACCCCAAGCACACACGTGAAAATCCCTGTGATTGATTTGCCTCATGATAAAAGTCTAGGACCAGGTTGTTGAAATCTGCAATACTGTTAAGTTAAAGTCCTGTCCCGATGTTCAAAGAACACACATCTCAGTGCCCCACACGCCCCACGCAGTCCCTGCGGATGGCACTGACCGGTACATCTCGATAGCACGTTCATCCTCCTCATTGAACTCATCCTCATTCTCCTCCAGCTCTTCCAAGGTCATATCTTCGTATGTTTTCACTGAATTTAGTTTCATTGACAGGAACATAAAAATGAAAAGAGGAACACACACACACATCTTCATGTTTTCGCTGTTCTCCTACGTACGTGCACACAAGTCCTGAAGGCCCAGCCCACTGAGACAAAAACTAAGGTACCATGTAAAAAGACGGCCCCACCACTGCCCTTCTTACTGTCACATCACTCTATATGGATACAAATGACCAGTGTCCCAGATTCATGAAACAAGAGTCATGTTTGCCTGACGCTGCCTGCTCTGGTCTCCAGGGGCAATGCTCATGGGCCGGATGTCCTAACACTTCTCATGTCACCTATACTGTACATGACATTGGCAAACTGTCCTGTGCTGCGTGAGCTCGCTATGAGGCTGGCTCTAGTAGTGAGGCTGTCTCCCACCTTATCTCAGACCCAAGCACCACTGCCTGGCTCTTTAAGCCTTCTTTATTCCTGCTGGTAGCAGCACCTCTATACCTCAGACTATTCAAGCCTGGCAGGCTTCCTTGCCTTTTCTCTTTCACACAACACTGGGATCCATCAGCAAATTCTGCCAGCCCTCCTTCAAAATATGCCCAGCTCTGACCACTTGTCCTCTCCTCCACCGCCACACCTGTCCAGGCCAGTGGTGTCTCTTGCCAGAATGACTGCGTTAGACTGCTCTCCCTGCTTCTTGACTTTGCACATCCAGCCAATGCCTATGCTCAGTAAGATGGTGCTGTTAAAACACAGGGCATGCCATTCTGTTTCAACCTCCAGTAACTTCCCATCTTGGCAAAAAAAAAAAAAAAAAAAAAAAAAAAAAAAAAAAAAAAAGCTGGATTCTTTACTAGGCAATTCAGGGTCCAAGTGGGCGGGCTCTGGGAGGCTTTTGTAAACTTGCTACTGCTTTCCTTGTCATGAAGACCTCCTCATGGATTCTCTAGGATCCCAGGCCAGCTTTCTACTTGCTGAAGTAGGTTACCTCACCTCGCCTCCTTCAGGTCTATACTCAAATGTCATCTCAGTGAGGTCCCCTCTGCCCAACTGAAAACACTATCTATCCCACCGCCCAACCTTCCTAACCCTTCCCAATCTTATTCCTTTCGCTTCTGTTGCTACTGAAATATAAAGACTTACGACTTTTGTCCAGCCTGTGTTCCACTAAATCTCCATTTCCCTGAACAACACCCAACACACAAAAAGCATTCAATAAACATAGGCTTGATTCCTCTTACGACATCTTCCTCTAAACAAGCATTCACATATGAACAGGACAAAAGTACCAGCTCTGTTGGTCAACATCTCTCAGTTGGGAAGTATCCAAAACCCCCCGAAGGCACCTGTCTACCCTTCGGATGCCTTGGCCTCACACACACACTCTGATTCCGCAGGGATCAGGTACCTTTGGATCAACACTGGGGGAATCTGATGCAGGCGGTGAGACCTTTGAGAAAACCCCTCTGTCAGACACCGTGCATCATCTCAATCATCTTCTGCTTCCTCAAATTAAGTAAGCTATTCTACGTCAATATTCTTAACCAAGCCACAAAGATTAATAACGCACAGCCTCAAGAGAACACAAACACTAAAAACTTGAACAAACTTTGATGGCATTGCCCAAAGTAGCTCAGAACACAAAGTCACATGCTCCTGTGACAGATAAGGACCGTAGGCCGGCAGGGTGGCTCACTCTCTGCTCTGCGGGTCACCTATCTAGCCACCACTNACAAGGCTGATGCCAGTGCGCCAGCTCTGTCTCTTGGCTGTTACCCAAGAAGGTCCTTCTACTACAGCTGTTGGTGGCTTGTTTCCAAGCCAGACAGACACAGAACAAAGGAAGAAATGAGCAAGCAAGCTCACCCACTGACTGCTGAAGGAGTTGCTGCTCCTCCTTTTCTGCTTCCTCCTCTTCCAGTTCCTTCAGGCTTTCCTTCGGGGGCAGGATGCCCTTTTTTCGTAAGATGTCATTCCACTCGGTGTCTGCATTGGGGTCCTGGGACAGTAAAGACAAGGACGTGACGAAGGCAAAGTCCAGGAGAGAAGGCATAACGTGGGGTAAAGTGACAAATGGGAAAGGTGGTGAACAGGGAGGAATTCAAGCTAAATTCCTCTGTGGCCCACTCCTGAGAGCATCGAAAGATAGACTGCTCCTGCTGTAGTCTCCCTGAGGAGCCAGCTTTGGAGTAAAACCCAGGAAATAATGCACAGATTGGCATCAATACGGAAACCAAGGCTTTGATCTACCTTCTGCTTAGTATGTTCATTCATAATTTAAGCAAATTTTATTTAAAACTATAATAAATTTCTATGATATTATCCAAAGTGAATCCTAAAGCCATATGATCATTTGGCAAAGATATGGACTGTGGGGTTGTCGGGTGCTTCTCAAGTCTCCTAGTTCTGAGGCCCAGGGAGGTGATGACTGGAGATGCCTTCTGACTTTTCTGAGATCTCACAGAGACATGATTCCTGCAATAGATTTTAAGCAGCTCCTTGTATTGGTTGGTGTTTTTGTCAACTTGACACAAACTAGTCATGTGAGAAGAGGGAACCTCAAATGTCACACCAGACTGGCCTGTAGACAAGCCTGGGGAGGGGGGGGCATGTTCTTGATTGATGACAGATGTGGAAGGGGCCCAGGCCACTGTGGGCAGTGCCACTCCCAGGGAAGGGGGTCCTGAAATACATGAGAAAGCAAACTGAGCAAGCCAAGGGGAACAAGCCAGTAAGCAACAGTCCTCCAAAGGTCCTTGGCTCCTCAAACCTGCCTCAGGTTCCTGTCTGAGTTCCTGCCATGACTTCTTTCAATCATGAACTGTGACCTGAGAGTTGCAGGATGAAAAAAAAAAACCCTTTCCTCCCTAAGTTGCTTTTGTTCATGGTGTTTTACCACAGCAATAGAAACCTAACAAAGACACTACAGCAGGTCAATTACTGAATTGGGCAGAAATTAACAAGGATGTGCTAGTGGGTATGATAGATACAGGAGCTACTACAGTCAAGGTGAAGAGGTAGGCTGTAAACAATCACATATGCAAACTACATATTGTTATCGAAACAAGCTGTGTCAAGTGCAATGACAAACTGGTTATTGGTCTAGAGCAGTGGTTCTCAACCTGTGGGTTGTGACATATATGCAGATATCCTGCATATCAGATACTTACATTATAATGTAACAGTAGCAAAATTACAGTTATGCAATAGCAACAAAATAATTTTATGGTTGGGGGTCACCACAACATGAGGAACTGTATTAAAGGGTCACAGCATTAGGAAGGTTGAGAACCACTGGTCTGGAGTTAAAGGGGACTATATTTCATACAGCGGACAGAGATGCTCTCCCTCCAAATAACAGGGCTCAGAACCATGTTCATTACATTATTATCATGTAATAATTTATTACATGAGGGTGAAAAGGAGTCAGTCAGAGTGAAAGAGAAAAAGAAAATAGTGAGCTTTGACTTAAGTGTGATTAACAAGCTTACTTAGGAAATATTTGGTTACATGGGAATAAGGAAGCAAAGTAAGACACTGTCTCTGAATTGAGACAACGGAGCTAAAACTGAACTACTGACTGTGCTGGCTAGTTTTATGTCAACTTGACTCGAGCTATAGTCATCTGAGAGGAGGGAACCTCAATTGATAAGATGCCTCCAGAAGACCGGGCTGTAGGGCATTTTCTTAATTAGCGATTGATGCAGGAGGGCCCAGCCCATTGTTGGTGGTGCCATCCCTGGGCTGGTGGTCGTGGGTTTTACAAGAAAGTAGAATGAGCAAGCCTGGGGAGCAAGCCAGTAAGCAGGTCCCCTCCATGGCCTCTGCATCAGCTCCTGCCTCCAGGATTCTGTCCTGTTTGAGTTCCTGCCCTGACTTCCTTCAGTGATGGACTATGACATGGAAGTATAAGCCAAATAAACCCTTTCCTCCCCAAGTTGCTTTTGGTCAATAGGATGTCGTCACAGCAATATGTTAACCCTGACTGACACTGGCTTATGCTGTTTCTTAAAAGGGGTTTACATCTATCTGCTCCCCTTCCTTCAGAAGTGACCACCACCAATACCCACACAGACAGTGAGTTCAGTCTTAACCAGAAACCTGCAAATTTCAGCTTCAGCAAAAAGACCACTCTGAGATGATCACAAGACTATGACAATACCTAATCCTATATAAACCATGAAAGATTGAAGCTTGAAGCTGGGTCTCTCTAAACAACAGGCTACAGCTATACACTAATTAAAGAAGTTTTACCTTCATCTCTGAGTGCTGAGAATGTCTCTTTAAGGGAAGCTGAGCTCCCCTCCCCCAACAAGAGGAAAGTGGGGGCAAAAAAAAAAATAACATTTAAGGCAGAGAGACCAACAAATACAAAAGGTCCCAAAGCGAAGCCACTGACATTCTGAGCTTGTCTTGAGAGGCTGCAGTAGATTTGCAGAGGAGGAGGCTAGGCTGACAGATTTCTCTAAACTTTATAGAGTCTAAGGGATAAATCTAGACAGCAGACCCCTGCCCAGTCACTCATGATGGCTAATGTTTATTAAACACTAAATACTAGGCACTTCCCTTTAGCTCAGCCAACTCCTGCCTCCCAAGTATAGTGAGGTATGGCACTCAGAACGACACTGTCATCTCTGGCCATACCACCCTGAACCTACCCGATCTTCTCTGGGGTCAGAAGCTAAGCAGGGTCGGGCCTGATTCGTACTTGGTTGGGAGTCGATACTCCCACAAGGAACAGTTAGCCAAACTGAGTAGGATCAAAGTGGTCTCAGTTCTGGAACTCGGATGCCCCATTATTCTGGGTTGGCATGGTTTAGCAGAACACTGATAACAGGGCTCAGAACTTGGTTCATTCTATGAACTCAAGGGAAGGACCGTGGGACAACCAGGCTCTGGTCTCACTTCTGTGTCACAATCTGGCTGAGACAGAGCACAAGAAAGGTGAAGTTTCCTTTTAACAAGGTGCTCAGAGAAGGTGAAGAGTGACATTTTTAAGTAGGGACCTGAAGAATCGACACTGCAGAGGAGTTCAGAGAAGTTCCTGAACTTTCTCTACCTTCCAGGGGTATCTGGCTTGTGGTGGGCTTGCTGGATGTATAGATAGCAAACCCCTCCGGTCCCCAATGCCGGAGCCCACAACGGTATGCCCCATCTATACTCCATCCAGACTCTTCGGAATTCTTAAACACTGCGACATAGAAGGGCTGAGTCCTTGGACAGTGACAAATGCGGCCGTCCCAGATTTTTGCTCTTAAAGAGTCTTATTTCTATGGCGTTTTCTAGCACTTTCTTTGGACTTTTGTCAAATACTATCAGCAAATTCCAGCTCAAAAAAAAGAAGGAAAGAAAGAAAAAGAAAAAACCAATAACTCAGAGGTTCTGATTTTCTTCATTTTAGAAATTAACACTAGTAGTTGGCCCCAAGGCTCAGCTCTGGAAACTAGAAAGCACACCCAGAAACACTAGCGTTGGGTAAAGAGTCAACTCTAGATGGCATAAGAATCGGGCCCTCCATCAGACCTGGAGGAGGACGACCCCAGGGTCAGGGGCCCCCAAAGGACAGAGATTTGCTGGGCAGGACACACCCGACCAGGAACACCCAGCCCCAGTCTAGCGAGACTACACCCGCCCTCTCGCAGTGCGCCTGCGCACGCTTCTCGCGCGGCCTCACCGCAGTCTGCGGGACTGGAGTAATTCGTGTAGATCTGATTCCAGATCTGGCGCGAGCCCACCAAACCAAACGACCATAGCTTGTGGGCCCGACCACGCCACACTCACCTGCATCTTGCCTCCAGTCACTTAGACCAGTGCTCAGCGTCCCAGGCCTGCGAATCCTCTCCGCGCAGGCGCAGGACCGCCTCTCCTCCGTCCTTCGCCCCGCCCCCGGAGAGAGCTGGGTGAAGCCAAGGAGGAAGTGAGGGCTTGGAGTCTGCGCCAGGTTTGCAGGGAACCGGTGCGACTACTGTGCGCCGGTGAATGACAGGACACTCCTCCGGCGGGTGGGACGACGGGGTTGACGTCACCCAGGGCTGATCCCAAGTGCTACCTTGTTAGGGAAAGTGTCTGATGAATAGGGGCTGGCCTGAGGAGGTACCCATAGGTCCTGCGACTTCCCCGGCAGCCAACCCGAGCCTGTCTAGAGGTCTGTTCTCTACCGACTGATCAGAAACAGAATTGCCTTTCAGTGATCCAATGCTAGAATTAAAAATAACACTGGGTCACCAGGAAGTCACCCACCGTCTTTACTGTGTTGGATGAAGTTGTTTACTGAGAGCATATTCTAGCCTATATCTGCGAATATAGCAGTAATCAATGGGTTCCATGCCCCGTTCACTNTTTACAGAAAGAAAAGACAACGGTGATTTTATCTGGTTGAACGCCAGAGCTGTGTGTCCATGAACAGAAACACAGGCAGTAGGCTCTAGGGCCTGTCCATATCATTCCAAACTGCAGTTGAGAGCACTAGTCTTCCCTGGTGTTAAAAGATGCATCCTACACATCTGGACTGACTTACTGCCTCCTGCTTCGAGAAGACCCTAAGCACACCGCGGGGCTCCCTACTTTAGCTATGCTTTATAATTAATTACCCAAGAGCCTTAAAACTGCAGCTCACATCTATAACCCCAATGCTCAAGAGAGTGAGGCAAGAGGACCACTGAATTCGAGGCCAGCCAGGGCTAGAGAGTGAGCCCCTTGTTTTTGCTTCCAAAATCAGTTTTGAATCGTTTACCCTGGGGGTAAATTTGATCTTATGCTTCTCTCCATCCTGTACATCCTGTACAGTCTGCTTTAGATAGGTCACGGTGTTTTATCACAGCAACAGAAACCTCAACTAGGACACACAAAAACAGTAGAGAACCACACATATGTCCGATAGCAATGATGCCCCCAATTCATCTTTCCCTTAGCATCCCCCCACCAAAGATAGAATGATTTATTATTCAAAATGTATTTCCATTAACTTTCATTTTTTTTTCTTTTGAGGAAAGCTTTGGGATGGCTTTCATCAGATTTCCCCTCACTCTCCTTATTTCTGCAAGTGTGTATAATAAGGCCAAGTTCTCATAAAAATATTTTGATGTGTGTATGTGTGGTGTGTACGTGTATATATGTATATTCACATATGTGTGAGTCAATGTGTATGTACAAGTGTGCAGAGGCCTGAAGTTCACCTTGAGTTCTTGATAGCTTTCTACTTTATTAATTTAGAGAAGGTCTGTCACTGAACCCAGAGCTTGCCAGTGCTGGCTAGCCCTGGAAATCCCATGTCTCTGCTTCCCTGCTAGGATGGCATGGGTGGTCATGCCATGTCCTGCTTTTATGTGGGTTCTGGGACTCTAAGCTCTGATGCACATGCTTACACAGCAAGTGATTTATCTACTGAGCCGTCTTCCCAGTTCTTTCTTGATGTTGTACACACATACTCTCATGATAGAGGTGGAAGACTTGAGGTTGGCCTGCCTGCCCTTCTAAGCAGTGCCCAGATATTCCTCTTAGTTCTGGACTTATTTTAAGTCCTTATAAATAATAAATGGGTTTAGTAAGAGAGAGAGAGGGAGAAAGAGAGAGGGAGCGAGAAGACAGAGAGAGAGAGAGAGAGAGAGAGAGAGAGAGAGAAATTCTGAAGTGATACATAGTGTATTGACTTATTAACAGGGAATTTCTCCATCCAGCTTAGGCACCGCTAGGAATGGAACTCGGTTATCTCACAGGGACTTTCCTATGATTCATGGTTACATAGGGTATTATCTTTAGTTTACAATAGCAATTCTCTGCGTGAAATACCTGGTAATTATGCCCCCTCCAAAACCTGCTTGAAAAGCTGCTGCAGCTGGCATTGGGGTCCAGTGACTACGAGTCTTTACCTTTCAGGAGTCCAAGTATAGAAATGANTCTGCTTACCCATGGCTCCTCCTCCTTCAGGGGAAAGCAGATGAGTTGATTCACACAGCATGCTGAACTCAAAATGTCAGTCCNATCTAGAACTGACACAAGGTGGCTCTGTATGTAACGATCCACCTGAGTGGCAGTGGTTACAAGAGCAATTAAAATGCAGACTCTTGCAATGCACTATCATTAAAGGTGGGATTCTNTGGCTGCTGCCAAGTAACCTGNAACTCCATGGCCAAACATGATTTGTATTTGCTAGTTAGGCAACCATTGTCTCCAGATTCCTTTGTGTATGGTTTCCCAGTTGATGAAAAACCATACTCCTTCCTCTTCTCTTTGTCTCTCATCTCTGATTATTTGTCTTTAAAGAGCAACATGGAAAAAAAACATGTGCTGTGTTGCTCTAGATGGTTGCACACTGCCTGCCTCTGTCCATGTGGAGTTTAGAGGAATTCAAAATCATTAACNGTGGCAGTGGGTGATGCCTAGTTGCTAAGAGGATGTCTGCAGTGAAAATGTTTGAGTAGTTTAGGAACCTCGGGGATGATGGAATACAAAAAGGTAAAAACTGTAAAAGAAATAGCCAGCAGAAAGTTTCAGCAGCCCACGACCATTGAAAGAGCTATTTTCCCAGGAAGCTGACTGACTGTTGGAATTCAGCAATAATTTCCCAGGGTAAGGAACAAAATGAAAAGATCGTACAGCTTTTGATTTTAAGAATAGCTTTTGCAGTTTCATAAGGAGTGATTCACAGCTTTGTTTTATATGCCAAAATTGCTAGTTCTGGGACATCTGGTTCTACAGGTATGAATAAAGCTCGGCAATATGCTCTTTGGATAACTACGTCAGTCAATTATAATATTGGTGGCCTTTGTGCACCGCTTTGCTTAACTGGAAAGAAAATAGTCATGAAAACCATCATAAGAACTTTTGTACTGTTCTATAAATGTCAAAGAGGGAAAAAAAAGTTAGGCACAATTAGGTAATGTAGGTTCTTTCTCAACCAACCACAAATTGAAAATATTCAAAAATGGATTGTGTTGGCACTAAACATACATACACATCTTGCTATTAGTCCCTAAATTTAGTGTAGTAATTATCTACTTTGCATTAGGGCTTTTAAGTAACCCAGACATTGGTAACAGCATTGTGGAGTCTTGCTGTGATAGAANTGACCGTGCTTTTGGGGGGATTGTGAAAGGACTTTGGAACTTTGGGCTAGAAAAGGCTTTGAGTGTTGAGAGCTAAGTGGAGCTTGGGAGGTAGGAATGTTGAGAGTAGAGCAGGAGANGGAGGCCTGGCTTGTGAAGTATCAGAAGAAGCTTAATGATTCTATCAGGGCTGTTTGCTTTTTTGAATTAAGATTCTGCCATTCTGGTCAGCTGGGACTGAAGAGTCAGTCGTGATCAACAAGAGACCGGCAACACTGAGGTGAAACCTTGANGTTACTGGGACAATTGATGCTGGTTAAATGGAGCTAAGAAATTAGTGTATCATTGAGTATCATTGAGGTGAAATCTTCTGGGAAGTGTGTCCTCAGAATCAGCACACTGAACCTGTGTTCCAGAAGTGACCAAGGTTGTACCTTGTGCTGGCAACCAAACTTGATAGTTGATAAGGGGTCAGTTGTGCTGGCTAGATTTATGTCAGTTTGACACAAACTGTGGTCATCTGAGAGGAGGAAGCCTCTATTGAGAAAATGCCTCCATAATATCTGGCCGTAAGGCATTTTCTTAATTAGTGATCAGTGGGGGAGGGTCTGGTCCATTGTGGGTGGGGCTGCCCCTGGATGCTTGTCCTGAGTTCCATAAGAAAGCAAACCAGAGGGAGCAAGCCAGGAAGCATCAGTTCCTGCCCTGTTTTGAGTTCCTGTCGTTACTTCCTTCAGATGAACAGTGACATGGAAGGAAGTGTAAGCCAAATAAACCCTCTCCTCTGCAACTTGCTTTTTGGTCATGGTGTTTCATTGCAGCAATAGAAACCCTAACTAAGACACCAGAAATGCCTTAAATATATAGTATACACTGAGAGAGGAAAAAAAGAAGTCAATTTACCAAGTAAATGGAAGCCAAACATGTGAGCTGCCATGGCGATTCTGATAACTGATGAAGTAGACACAAACTGAAAAGTATTTTGAGAAGAGAAAGTCGGTGTTAAACCTATCAAGAAAATATATTTTACTAAATATTAAAAAAAAAACCTCCACTAAAGTTTGGGGTTCCCAGTTTCATAAANACCAATGGGCATAAAAGGACAGATATGTCTTGATATTATAATAGTATGTGCCTCCAATCCCCCACTTCCAGCAACCAATGGGTTATCCAGACTTACAAATCAACAAAGAAACTTTTAAGTTACTCTGCACCGTAGACCAAATGGACTGAACAGACATTTGCAGGATATTTCAGCTAACAGCTGCGGAATACATATTCTTCTCAGGAGCCCATGGAACCCTCTCTTCTAAAATAAATCACATTTTAGGCTATTAAGAAGCACTTAACAAACACAAAGAATTAAAACAATTTACTGTATCTCACCAGATCATAATGGAATAAAACAATAAAAATTGATAACAGAGAAAAATGCAAAATAATACCAAAAAATGGAGATTGAGCAATACACTCTTGAATGACTAGTGAGTCTCTGATAAAATTGGAGGGGAAATTAAAATTTTTCTAGAATTAATTCAAAATGCAAATACAATGTGTCAGAAGCTTTGCACTACAGCAACAGTAGTCCTTTGAGAAGTCTTATTCATCAATGCTCTCATTTGAAAATCAAGAGAAGGAACAGACTTCCGTATAATGTCTGAATATAAAAAAGCTATAGATTTCAAATCTACAGCTGATGTTATACTAAAAGGGAGAAAACCAGAAGTAGTTCTTCTGAAATGTGACAANTATACCCACTTTCTCTCCTCTTATTCATTTTAATACTTGAAGTTCTTAGCCAAAGCAATAAAGTAGGAGAAAGGAATAAAAGTAATATTAATAGAAAAGGAAAAAAATCAAAGTATCTCTANTCATAAATGGTGTGATCCTATAATTAAACAACCCTAAGGACTTCACCAGAAGACTCCTAGATCTGAAAAATACTTTCAACAAAGTAACAGGCTATGAAATACACACACANAGGAAGCTGTAGCTTTTTTATATAGCAATAATGAACTTAGAGAGAATGAATGGGGGGTCGGGGGAGAATCCCATTCATGACAGTTTTACAAACTTAAGTTAAATGATTAGGGATAAACTTAACATAGGAAGTGAAGAAATATACAATGAAAACTTCCAAACACTGACAAAAGAAACTGGGGAAGACACTAGAAGATGGAAAGACTCACCATGCCTATGCCTTAGCAAAATTAATATTGCAAAAATGGATATATTACCAAGAGTGACCTACAGATTCAATACAGTTTCCACTAAACTTCCAATGACATTCTTCACAGAAATAGATTTTTTAAAAGGTCCTAAAATGTATATGAAAGCACAAAAGACCTCAAATAGTCAAAGCAACCCTAAACAGAAAAGGCAATGCTGTGGTTGTCACAACAGCTGATGTCAAACTATACTACAAATCCATAACAACAAAGCAGCATGGTGCTGGCCAAGAGGGCAGGCGTATGGTCCAATGAAACAGAATAGAGGAGCCACAAGTAAGCCCACACAGCTTCTATCAACCAATCTTCACTGAAGATGTCAAAAGCATATATTGGAGAATGACACCGTCTTCCNCAGATGATGTGTGACAACTAAAAAAAAATCACATGTCAAGGGATGAAATGAGGTCCCCATATCAAACTCTGTACAAAAATGAATTCAAGTGGTTTTCAAGCGGATCAAAGATATATTTTGCTTTTATTTTTGAATATATATTTTTAATTAAAATATAATTATATCATATACCTCCCTTCAGGCCCTCTCATGTCTCCCCTCTCATTTCCTCTCAGATTGATGGCCTCCTTTTCTTTGATTATTATTACAAATATACATGTATATGTACAAGCATATACATACAACCTGCTGAGTCTGTTGTTATTGCTAGTGTGCATATGATTGTAAGATGGATTTTCTAAATGGTCTTGTTAAATAAAACACAGAGGCAGAGACAGGGGTGAAAGTCTGACAGAGATCAGAGGAATTAGGAACAGCTACCAGACTCACCTTAGACTGCCNCTGCTGCTTCCAAAATGGAGAGTGTTCCACTTCCTTATACCTCCACNTTTATATCCCTTTCTGTTCTGTTCTCCCATTGGATCTTTCAGCCTAGCTACATCACTTCCTCCTATGGCCCACTTCTGTCACTTCCTGCCTGTCTGTATAGACCTCCAGAATTCTATGGTTGATACTGGGATTAAAGGCGTGTGTCTCCACGCTTGACTGTTCCTAGTGTGACCTGGAACTCACAGGGGTCCAGACAGACCCTGTTTGCTAAGTGATAGGATTAAGGGCGTGTGCTAATTTTGCAAGGCAGATAAATTTTATTGGGGGACAGAGATAAAATACCACCACATATGATTTTGGAGCTGATCACTTTGTAGTGGATAACCATTAAGAGGCTCCTCCCTAGGAGAGGCTAGTCCTCTCTCACAGTCACTAGCTGCTGTGGTTCTTCATCTAGGGGTGGGACCCGATGACATTTTTTCCTCCCACATTAATATCTGTATTGACCTTGTCACTCGTTGTTCAGGTCTCGTTTAGACAGATAAGCTTTGTTTTTATAACATGTCTTTGATATACTCATATGTCCAGGTATTCCTCGTTTAATTGATGAGTGCATAGGTGATAATATTTTATATCTTATTGTAATTTATATATAAACTGTCAGTCTGTGCCACATGATGTGCACTGGGCAGGCCGTGGTTGTTCACCTTCTGGGGCCAGATGCATAGCCATCCTTCAGTTACACTCAAGGAAGAGAAATGGAGCCAACCAAGGCATGAAGCCTGAGAGGGACTGCTCCATANCAAACTGAGTAACTTAGAGCAGGGCACAGCCATATCTTGCAGAGGTCCTGTGGAAGCAACCCTGTCTTCTCCCTGTTCCTGTAGTTCTGTGGCATCTCCACCTCTGCATTCCAGCTGCCTAGCTAGTCTTTCGTGGGAATGTCCCTTGCAATATTTGCCATTGCTTTGGTTCTCTGTATGGAAAGAGACTCCCAGAACAGTTGTCACTTCAGCCCAATGACCTGGTGTTCACCACACCNTGCTTTTCAATCTCATGCATCTTGGTACACATCTGTGGTTCTCAGCCTCATGCATCTTGGTACACATCTGTAGTACACACTGTGCTTCTCAACCNCATGCATCTTAGATACAAGCACCATGTACATTCTCTCTAACATTCTGAAATAAAGNTTATAAGGTATATTTTTTAATAGAACANTTTTTACAAAAGAAACATAGTTTTAATTGGACGTTTTTAGAGTTGAAGTCTGGCAGCACTAATCCACTAGGCTCATCCAGCCATCCTCAACGGGACAATTAAAGAGTGAAATGCAGAGCAAGGACTTTATTCAGTGAAGTATACATAATTAAGCAGTCAGGGTCAAGGTGTGGTCCCATCCACCATTGCCCAGCATTGTCTCAGCTCTAGGCTCTCATACAAGGGTGGTCTGACAAGTTGTCAGAACCGTGAAACTGCTCCTGTTGCCACCGAGACTCTAATCTTTCCCTTCCCCTCGCATGCGATCAGAAATTCTAATTCCTTAAAGTCTATTGTTTTAATAGACAAGCAGCTAAATAGACAAGGCCGTGAGTGTCTACACTCCAGACAGCATGATTACAATTCCCTTCTCGTTGCTCTTTGACCTGGATCTTGAAGAATTTCATGTGAAAATTCCTGAAATATGTCTGTACCCAAAACAAAAATCATAAGCACAATACAAGTAGGAGCCAAATTCGGAAGATATCCATTTAGTGGATGTCTTCAGGTAGCCATGCATAAGCCATGCATTAGGTAGCCATGCATAAGAACCATCTCACCATAGCCTCTCAGCTTTAGTTACTTTCAGAAGGGGTGGCACAAGTAANTCCATTTGTGTTGATGG
This sequence comes from Neotoma lepida, assembly GCA_001675575.1. Lineage (NCBI taxonomy): Eukaryota > Metazoa > Chordata > Mammalia > Rodentia > Cricetidae > Neotoma > Neotoma lepida. The sequence goes on along the minus strand of LZPO01087358.1, from coordinate 52,306 downwards.
CTTTGAGACAGGGTCTTACGATGAAGCCAAAAGANATTACATGGCAATTCTTTATATATTAACACACTCNGTATTTTGAAACCNANTTTAGCATCCTTGGCTCAGTCAGATAATGGGTTTATAGCACTGCCAAACATTAAAACTTCAGGCCTCTTANAAATCCAGGGAATGGTGCCAGTGACCACAACCAGGTTTGTTTCTGATATACAAGTACNCCTCACAATGCAGTAACAGAATNCTTGTTCAGTGAAGGCGAGCAGATGCCAGGCAGGGCCTCAAACAGCAGGACTGCCCACACGGTGGAGCTTTGTTGCTACTGCCATTGTTTCACCTGAATAGGAGTGATTTTTTTAACTAGCAGAAATAGAACCAGGGGCGGAATGTCAAGAGACTCTGAATCCAGCCATCCAACCAATCAGTTTTCATATCCCAGTTCCCTGCACAGCTCTCTCCCCTTTACGTCTGTTACTCTTTTATGTAATGTCCAATATTAACTTNGCAGGCNGAATTGGTCCTTCTCAGTAATTACCCTGTGTTATGCTCCCCAACTCCTACTCTTTTCTCCTTTTAAGAAGTTTCCTCTCCCAAAGAGCATAGACTGGTCTGGTTTATAAAGTTCCTGTGACTTGGCCTCCTATGAGTTGGGACCATTGTTCTTTGTCACTTGATAATGTCTTTTCAGTCCACCTTTGTTCCAAACTCCTTCNTTCCCTGCCACCTTTGTTTGGCCCCTACAGTCCCCCCTTTTATTTCAATCCCATTCCTCTACTTCCTCCCTAGTAACACAATACTAATCATGAGTTTTGCTTTGCTTTTTTCCTTTTCTCTCTCTTCACACTCAGACCCCACAGTAATGTATAGCACACATAGTAGGATAGCACACACCGTAATAATAGCACACACAGTAATGATAGTACACACAGTAATGTGTAGTACACACAGTAATGATAGTACACACAGTATTGATAGTACACACAGTAATGTGTAGTACACAGAGTAATGATAGCATACATAGTAATGATAGCACACACAGTACTATCAGTGTCCATTTACTCCCTATGATGACTGGCCCTTAAGTGGTAATTGTATTTTAGTTGACTGTCGCTCTACTTCTACATTTATGTAGGTAGATAGGTAGGTAGGTAGGTAGAAAGGGAAGGAGAGAAGAAGGGGACACACAAGTCACAGTCCAGGTGTGGAGGTCAACATGTGAGTCAGCTTTCTTCTTTCACCATGGGCTTCCATGAATAGAACTCAGATCATCAGGCTTAACAGCAAGTTCCTTTACCCGTGAGTCATTGCACTGGCCCTAGTACTCTATTTTTATAGTGGCATATGGATAGTGCCTGTGGCTGCAGACAGTATTCCACATTCAGGAGAATGCTACGGGTAGAGCCTGAAAGCCTAAACTAATAGAGGAAGGTGTACCACAACCCTACTACAACCTAGACCCTCCTAAATATTGCCAACTCTTCACTGAAAGACTAAAAATGACTTACATAAAAAAATCCAACCAGTGACCTCATTCCAGATGTGCAAACCCTAACACAAAAACACAGGTAATATGAAAAACAGTACATGTCTCTTCAAAGGTTACTAATCCCACAATAAGAGCTCCCAATGAGAGTGACTTAGATGAAACTCCAGACAAAGAATTCAAAGGTAAAATGATAAATATGATTTCAAAGAAACCAAAAGAATATAGTAAAAACAGTGGAATGAAACAAGGAAGCCAATGCAGTAGTGAAAATAGAATTCAATAAAAAAATACTAGATGCCAGACAGACAGACACAAACACACATACAGACACACTTTAACTTAGGCATGCCTGGAATAGTAATTTTAGTGCACAATAAGAAAACAAAAATAGAAAATTAAAAAAAAATCCAAAGATTTGCTACCCAAGTTATTTTCAGGAACTTTACAGCCAAGTCAAAATGTTCATGTTGTTTTTGATACAATGTGACATCGAGACATTTACATTTACTCAGAATGCACTTTTAGATGAAACATCTTAGTTTACAAAAGACTAATTAGCAAGAATTCTCCTGAGAGGCACCAAGGTAGTACACACTTAATATTCTTCACATATCAAAATAGATCCCCTCTCAACATCTTATTTCTCTGTGTTCCAAATGGTGCAAGAATACCCCAACAGCTAACAAGAGCCTTGGAAGCCAACACTTTACACCTTCCCTGTCATGTGGCAAATGTGCAAAGTATTCAACAGAACCTCAAATCTTGTCCAAAAGTTGTCATACAAATGGCACAATAGCCCAGATGGCTCAACAAAACTCAGTATCTCAGAAAAGCTTGAAGGGCAACCAGTTGCCAATGGTACTAAAAGAACCTTGTATTAGTTATTCATTTGGTTGCTATGACCAAATACCAGACAAGAGGCAGTTTAAGGGAGGGAGAGTTTACAGTCATGGGGGGGGTCATTCCATTAATGTGAGGAAGGCCTGGTGACAGGAGGGGAGGGCATGGCGGGAGGAAAGGAAAGCATAGCGGGAGGAAAGGGAGGCGTAGCAACAGTACTGGAAGGAAGGCGTGGCGCCAGTACTGGATGGCATGGGGGCAGGAACAGCAGGCAGCTGGTTACTTTGCATCCACACTTAGGAAGCAGACAACACTAACGCTCAGCTCACTGTCTCCTTTCTATTCAGTCCAAGACCCCAGCCCAGGCAATGGTGCCACCCATAGTTAGGGAAGTCTCCCTACTTCAGTTAACCTAATCTAGACAATCCCCACAGGTATGCCANGAGGCTTTTTTCTAGGGGATTCCAGAACCTGTTATGTTGACAGTATTGANTTTCATACATCTACACGGCTCATCCAAACCAACAGGAAAGCATAGCCCGACGTGCTCCAACCAGAGAGAGTTTACCAACTGTCAGACTCTCTTTAANTCTAAAGCAAAAGTCCCAACATTGGGTTCTCTGTTCCACCAAATAGAGGTGAAGGCAGCCGAAGCTGTCAGAAGTAAAGGTAATAAAATGCCGGGAATAAGATGATTCAGCACCTCTGCATCTGGGGTCAACTTGCTGCAAGTGGCTAACACCAAAAATGTGTATTTTCATCAGGCTCAGCAAGCCAAAGATTCTTACTGGAGTTTTTAAGGTCAAAGCCTGACCTTTGGCAGCCCCAAAGCAAAGCTCC
>LZPO01087357.1:131763-146762 GCA_001675575.1 Neotoma lepida | reverse complement strand
GTAAACAGACTCACTCATGTTCTACACCCATTCACATACACAGTGTTAAGACAGCTAACGTCTGTAACTAGCAAGCACAGTGCATGGAAACCATGACAACTTACAGTTGGTATTACTTTCCTGAGCAGAGTGAAAGAGAAGTCGCCTGTGTTTCTAGAAAACACAGTTCTTTTCTTCTGTGCTAGCTTACTGTTCTATTCCCATTGGGAAAACAGTAAAAAGGGAAGTTCCCCTTTCTTCAATACAAAGTATGTTTCTTGTAAGGGAACTCACTGTTGTATTCACATTTTTAAACACAATTGAAACAGAGGTTGCCTCTTGTCAGAAAATAATAGTGTTTTTCTGGTGGGTAGACTCACACATCTTCTACTCCAATTCACACACACAGTGGTAAGACAACTCGCATCTNTTACTAGCAAATAGAGTGCATTGGATCTAGAGTTATTACTGTTTTTATTACTACCTGAGCAGAGTGAAAGAGATGCCATGTGTGTTTCTAGAAAACAGGGTTCATTTCTGCTGAGCTAGCTCACTCTTCTAGTCCCATTGGAAAATACAGTAAAAAAACAAGTGCCTCTTTCTTCAGAACAAAGTGTATTTCTTGTAAGGGAACTCACTGTTGTATTCACATTCATAAGTGTAATTTAAAAAGAGGTTGTCTTTTTCCTAGAAACAACAGTGCTTTTGAATTATGCACAGTCACTCTTGTTCTACTAACATATACAGAGTTAAGACAGCTCGAGTCCATTACTAGTGAGGTAAATTCATTGGATCTAAGAGAACTTCCTGTTCTTATCACTTTACAGAACACACATGAAAGAGAAGTGGCCTGAGTTTCTAGAAAACAGATTCCTATTCTTCTGAGCTATCTTATTGTTCTAGTCCCATTGGGAAATAAAGTAAAAAGAAAAGTGCCTCTTTCTTCAGAACAAAGTGTCTTTCCTGTAAGGGAATTCACTGATGCATTTGCATTCATGAATGCAATTGAAACAGAGGTTGCCTCCTGTCCTACAAACAACAGTGCTTTTCTGGTAAGCATACCCACTCTTGTTCTACTCTTCTTCACATACACAGTGGTCAGACAACTCACTCCTGTTACTAGCAAGTCAGTGCATTGGATCTAAGAGAAATTACTATTCTTATCACTTATCTGAGAAGAATGAGAGAGAAGTCGCCTGTGTTTCTAGAAAACAGAGTTCTTTTCTTTATTTTTCTTTATTTATTTATTTGTTTGTTCATTTATTTATTTATTTATTTATTTATTTATTTATTTATTTTTGGTTTTTCGAGACAGGATTTCTCTGTGTAGCTTTTGAGCCTTTCCTGGAACTCACTTGGTAGCCCAGGCTGGCCTCAAACTCATGAGATTGCCTGACTCTCTGCCTCCCAAATGCTGGGATTAAAGGCATGTGCCACCACCCAGCTCAAAGTTCTTTTCTTATGACTTAGCTCACTGTTCTAATCCCATTGAAAAATACAGTAAAAACAACTGCCTCTTTCTTTTGAAAAAAGTGTGTTTCTTGTAAGGGAACTCACCGTTGTATTCACATTCATAAACGTAATTTTAAAAGGGGTTGCCTCTTGTACTAGAAGCAATGTTGTCTTTGTTTTATGCAGACTCACACTTGTACTACTCCCTTTCACATACACAGTGTTAAGACAACTCATGTCTATTACTAGCAAGTACAGGGCATTGGATCTAAGAGAAATTACTGTTCTTATCACTATCCTGAGCAGAGTAAAAGAGAAGTAGCCTGAGTTTCTGGAAAACAGATCTTTTTTTCCTGAGCTAACTCACTGTTCTAGTCCCATTGGGAAATACAGTAAAAAAGAAGTGCCTCTTTCTTTAGAACAAAGTGTGTTTCTTGTAAGGGAACTCACTGTTGTATTTACATTCATAAATGCAATTTAAAAAGTGGTTGCCTCTTGTCCTAGAAGCAANTGTGCTTTTGTTTTATGCAAACTCACTCTTGTACTAATCCCTTTCACATACACATTATTAAGACAACTCCAGTCTGTTACTAGCGAGGTAAGTGCATTGAATCTAAGAGAACTTACTGTTCTTATCATTTCCTGAGCAGATTTGCAAGAGAAATCGCCTGTGTCTTTAGAAAANACAGTTCTTTCCTAATGAGCTAGCTTACTGTTCTTGTCCCATTGGGAAATACAGTAAAAAGAGAAGTGCCTTTTTCATCAGAACAAAGAGTGTTTCTTGTAAGGGAACTCAGTGTTGTAGTCACATTCATAAGTGCAATTGAAACAGAGGTTGCCTTTTGTCCTACACACAACAATATTTTTCTCGTAAGCAGACTGACTCTTGTTCTACTCCCATTCACATACACAGTGTTAAGACAATTCACGTAGATTACTAGCAAGCACAGTGCATTGGATCTAATAGAACTTACTGTGCTTATCATTTTCATGAGCAGAGTTGAAAGACAAGTCACCTGAGTCTCTAGAAAACACAATTCTTTTCATCTGAGCTAGCTCACTGTTCTAGTCCCATTGGGAAATACAGTAAATAGAGAAGTGCCTCTTCCTTCAGAAGAAAGTTTGTTTCTTGTATGGNAACTCACATTTATATTCACATTCATAAATGCAATTGAAACAGAGGTTGCCTCTTGTCGTAAAAACAAAAGTGCTTTTCTGATAAGCAGATTCACTCTTGTTCTACTCCTAATCACAAATACAGTGTGGAGAAAACTCACATCTGTTACTGACAAGTACAGTGCATCGAATCTAATAGAACTTACTGTTCTTATCACTTTCCTTTGCAGAGATGAAAAAAGAGTCACCTGGGTTTCAAAATGCAACATTATGATATCACAATACACCATTTTGACCTCATTATGCTCTATTATGACATCACAATGCTCCTTTATGACTTCTCAATGTTCTATTATGACATCACAATGCTCTATTATGATATCACAATGCTCTACTATGTAATCATAATGCTGTATTATGACATCATAATGCTCCACTATGAAATCAAAATGCTCTAAGTCCTCACAATGCTGTATTATGACTTCACAATGTGCTATTATGACATCAAAATATTCCATATGATATCAAAGTGCTATATTATGAAATTACAATGCTGTTTTATGACATAAAAATGCTCTATTATGACATCACAGTGTTCTACTATGACATCACAATGTTCTACTATGACACAGCATTGCTCTATTATAATATCACAATGTTTCAATGTCACATCACAATGCTCTACTATGTATTNACAATGTGACATTATGATACTCAATATTCCATTATGATCTCACAATGCTCTATATGACTTCACAATGCTCAACTATGACATCATAATGCTCTACTGTGTCATCATAACGCTCTCGTATGACATCACTGTGATCATCTATGATATCACAATTCTCTATTATAACATCACAATGCTCTTCTATGACATCATAAAACCCAACTATGAAATCACAATGTTCTATTATGAATCATATTGCTCTTTTATGATATCACATTGCCTAATTATCACATAACCATGCTCTTTTGTGACATCACAATGTGACATTACACATCACAATACTCCATTTTGAACTCACAATGCTTTATATGACATCAAATTGCTCTAATATGACATCATAGTTCTCTATTATTATATTACATTGCTCCATTACAACATCAAAATGCTTTACTGTGACATCACAGTACTCTACTTTGCTATTACAATGCTCTACTATGACATCACAATGCTCTATTATGCCATTACATTGCTCCATTATGACATGACAATGCTCTACTGTGATATCACAAAGCTNCACTGTGCTGTCACAATGCTCTATTATGACATCACAATGCTCTATTGTGATATCACAATTCTACNTTATGACAAACCAATGCTCCTTTATTCATGACAACTTTCTACTATGACAAAAATATGCTTTAATATGAAACAATAATCCTCTACTATGAAATCAGAATGCTTTACTATGACAAGACAATGCTCTACTAATACATGACATTGCTCTACTACATCCTAATGCTCTTCTATGACCTCACAATGCTCTAATAAGATGTCACAATGCTCTTTTTGACATCACAATGCTCTACTGTGACATCACAATGCTCTATTATGACATCACAATCCACTATTATGATATCACAATACTCTGTATGACATTGCTTTGCTCTATTTTTCATCACAATGCTTCATTATGATATCACCTCACTCTACTATGATATTACAATGCATCAGTATGACACCAAAGTACAACATTATGACCTCACAATGCTCTATATGACATCTTCATGCTCAACTATGACATCATAATTCTCTNCTATGACATCACAAAGCTCTATTATGTCATAGTAGATCTACTATGACATCACAATGGTCTCTTATAACAACAAAATGCTCTCATTTGACATCACAATGCTCACCTATGACATCGCAATGCTCTACTAAGAAATTACATTTCTATATTATGACTTCTCAGTGTTCTATTATGATATCACAGTGCTCCATTATGACATCACAATGCTCTGTTATGACATCACAATCCTCTTCTATAACATACAACACTCTACTATGACATCATATTGCTCTTTTATGATATCACAGTGCTTCATTATGACATCACCATGCTCTACTTTGATAACACATAATGACATCACAATACTCCATTTGACCTCACAATGCCCTATATTACATCAAATTGCTCTACTATGACAACCCAATGCTCTATTAAGATATCACAATGTTTTCTGGGACTCAAAATGCTACAGTATGACAAACAAATGCTCTATTATGGTTTAACAATTCACTCTTATGACCATAATATGCTTTAATATGAAACCAAAATGCTCTAATGTGACATAACTATGCTCCACCATCATACTACTCTGCTCTATTATGAAAAACAGTGCTCTATATAACAATTCAATGGTCTTTTGTGAGACCACAATGCTCTATTNTGACAGTACTTCCCTCCATTACAACATCGCAATACTCTGTATGTTGTCACAAGGATCTACTCTGACATTACAATGTTCTAACATGGTATCACAATGCTCTACTATGATATCGCAATGCACAATTATGACATAACAATGTTCTACTCTGATATTACAATGCTACATTATGACAATCAAATGCTCTTTTATGGAATGACAATTATCTTCTATGACAAAAATGTGCTATACTATGAAAAAACAATGATCTACTATGATATCACAATGTTCTATTATAACACCACAATGCTATACTAAGACAAGGCGATGCTCCATTATGACATCACAATGCTCAACTATGGCATCAAAATGCTCTATTATGACATCACAGTGTATTATTATGACATCATAGTGCTCCATCATGACATCACAATGCTATGTTATGACAACACAATGCTCGAATATGACCTCATAATGATCAAATAAAACATCACAATGCTCTACTATGGCACCACAAAGCTCAACTATGACATCACAATGCTCTCCTAAGACATCACAATGTCCTATATGACTTCACAATGCTCTATTGTGACATCACTATGCTCTAATAAAATATCACAATGCTACATTATGACAAACAGATGCTCTGTTATGGCAAGACAGTTGTCTACTATGACAATAATATGTTTCAATATGAAACAATAATGTTCTATTATGACATCAAAATGCTCTGCTATGACTTCAAAATGATCTACTAGGACACCACAATGCTCAAGTATGAAATCACAGTGCTCTGGTATGATATCACAATGCCCCATTATGACATCACAATGCTTTGTATGACATCACANTGCTCTGTATGACATCACAGTGCTCTACTATGACATCAAAATGCTCCATTATTACATCAGAATGCCACTGTGACAACAACACAATGCTCTACTACAAAACCACAACACTCAATTATGACATCACAAAAGTCGACCCTGACATCACAAATCTCTATTACAACATTTAATTGCTCCATTACCACATCACAATATTCAACTATGAATCACAATGCTCTATTATGATATCAAAATGATCTATTATGGCATCACAATGCTCTATTATGACAAAATAATGCTCAAATATGACATCTTAATGCTCAAATATAACATCATGATCCTCTACTAAGACATCACAATGCTATATTATGATGTCAAAATGCTATATTATGACATCACATGGCTTCATTATGACATCAGAATGCACTATAATAGCATCACAATGCTCCATTGTGTCACCACAATGCTTAATTATGATATCACAATGGTATATTATGACATCGTAATGCTCTATTATGACTTCACAGTGCTCTACCCTGATATAACAGGACTCAGCTATGAATCATAATGCTAAATTATGCCATTAATGAAATGAGCAATGAGCTCCAATATACATGACAATGCTCTACTATCACATCACAGTGCTCTAAAGTACCACAAAGCTCCTCTGTGATATCACAATGCTCTATTATAACATCACAATGCTTTATTATGATATCACAATGCTACATTATGACAAATAAATACTCCATTATGCATGACAGTTATCTACTATGACAAAAATATGCTTTACTATGAAACAACATTGCTCTACTATGACATCAGAATGTTCTACTATGACCTCACAATGCTCTAGTATAACAACTCAGTTATCAACTATGACATCATAATTCTCTATTTGACATCACATTGCTGTACCATGACAACACAATGCTCAACTAAGACATCGCAATGCTCTACTAAGACATCATAGGGTCTATTGTGATGTCTCAATGCACTATTATGACATTATAATGTTCTATAACGACATTACAATGTACTATTATGATACCACAGTTCTCAACTAACATTACAATGCTCTGTTAAGACATTACAATGCTCTATTATGACACCACATCACTTGATTATGACATCAAAATGCTCTATTATAACATCACAATGCTCTATTATGACAGCACAATCCTATAGACTGACAACATAATGATCACCTATGACATCACAATGCTCTAATAACACATTACAGTGCTCTATTATGATATCTCATGGCGCCATTATGACATCACAATGCTCAACTCTAAAATCACAGTGCTACATTAACACATCACCATGCTCTATTATGACCTCACAATGCTCCATTATGACATCACAATGCTCTATGATAACTCCATGTTATGTATGACATCACAATGTTCTACGGTGTCATCACAATGCTCTACTATGACATCACAATGCTCAATTATGACATCACAATGCTTTACTATGTTATCACATTGATCTATTATGATATCACAATGCTCTGTATAACAATTCATTGCTCCATATGATGTCACAATGCTCTACTATGACATCACAATATTCTAATTTGACATACATTGCTCCATTATNACAACACAGTGTTCTATTATGACATCACAGTGCTCCGTGACAGCACAATGCTCTACAATGACATCACGATGCTCAACTGGGACAACACAATGTTCTACTAACTGTTCTATTAAAATGTCAAAATACTCTATTGTGACAGCACATTGCTCCATTATGACCTCACAGTTCTGTATTATGACATAACAATGCCTATTAAGACATCACAATGCTCTAATATGACAATTCTCAACTATGACATCATAATACTCTATTTTGACATGNNAGTGCTCCATTATGACATCACAATGCTATATTACAATATCACAGTTCTCTATTATGACATCACAATCTCTATTATGACATCATAGTACTCAACTATGACATCATACGGCTCTACTGTGACATTATATTGCTCTACATTGACATCACAGTGATCAACTATGACATCACAATGCTCTAATTAAGACATCATGTGCTCAATTATGAGGTCACAATGCCTTATTATGACAANACAATACTCATTATGACATCATAATGCTCAATTTTGACATCACAATGCTAAACTATGACATGAAAATTCCTAATGCTTCATTATTATGTTACTCTGCCTATTGTGAAAAAAAATGCTGTATATGACATTACAATGCTCTATTATGACAGCACATTGCTATAATATGAAATTACATTGCTCAATTATGAGGCACAATGCTCTGTATGACAACACAATGTGCTACCATGACATCACAATGCTCTATTACGAAATCACAATGCTCTAATCTGATATCACAAAGCTACATTATAACAATCCAATGCTCTATTATGTCACGACAATTATCTTCTATGACAATAATATTCTTTAACTGAAATAACAATGATCTATTATGTCATCACAATGTTCTATTATGACATTGCATAACTCTGCTATGCCATCACAATGCTCTGTATGACATCACCATGCACTGTATGACATCACAATGCTCTAATATGACATCAGAATGCTCTAATATGACATCATATTTCTCATTTATGACTTCATAAGTCTCTAATATGACATCACATTGCTCTACAATGACATCAAAATGCTGTACTATGACATCACAGTGCTCTACTAAGACATCTTATTCTAAATTATGATGTCACAAAAGCCTATTATGACATAACATGGCTGTATTATGAGAGCACAATGCTCTACAATGGCAAAATTATACTTAACTATTACATCAAAATGCTCTAATAGGACAACACAATGCACTATTATGACATTACATGGCAACATTATGACATCACAATGCTCTATTATGGCACCACAATGCTCTAATATGGCATCACAAAGCTTTATTATTGTGTTGCAATAATAGGGCATTGAGATATCATATTGAGAATTGTAATGTCTTAATAGAGCTATGTGATATCATAATAGTNAATTGTGGTATCTTTTTAGAGAATTATAATGTCATAGTTAAGAATTTTTAAGTCTTATTACAGCTTTATGATGGCATAGTATTGTGATTACATATTAGAGAATTGTGATGTTATAGTAGAGAATTGTGATGTCAAATTAGAGCATTATTATGTCATAGTTGAGGATTCTGATGTCATTATAGAGCATTGTGATGTCATAATAGAGTGCTGTATTGTCATAACAAAGCATTGCGATGTCATAGTAGAGCATTGTGATATCATATTAGAGAATCGAGATGTAATAGGTTAGCATTGTCATGTCATAGTAGACAATTGTGATGTCATAATAGAACACTGAGATATTATAACATAGCATTGATATCCTGTTAGGGCATGGTAATGTGATATTGAGCAGTGTGATGTCATACTAGTGCATTATGTCTTAGTTGAGCATTGCAATGTCATAATAGAGCATTGTGATGTCATATTAGAGCATTGTGTTGTCATAATAGAGGATAGTGATGTCATAATAGAGAATTGTGTTGTCTTAGTAGAGCATTGTGATGTCATACTAGAGCTATATTATGTAATAATTGAGCTTTGTGATCACAATTATGCATTGTGTGGTCATAATAGATCATTGTGATATCATAAGAGAATTGTTATGTCATAAGAGAGCATTGAGATACCATAATAGAGCATTGTGATTTCATATTAAAGGATTGTAATGTCACAATAGAGAATTGTGATGTCATATTAGTGCATTGGGTTCTCAAAATGGAGTCTTGTGATGTAATAAGAGATAAGTGATCTCATAAAGAAGCATTTTGATGTCATTTACAGCATTGTTTGACATAACAGAGCATTGTGATGTTTTATTACAGCATTGTGATGTCATAATAGAGCATTCACTTGTTATNACAGAGCACTATGATATGATAAGGGTGTATTGTGAAGTCATAATAGAGTATTGTTATGTCATAATAGAGAATTGTGATATCATAATGGAGCATTGTGATTTCATAATAGAGCATATGAGGACACAATAGAGTATTTTATGTGAGCAATGTCATAACAGATCTTTTTTATGACTTAGAGAATTGTGATGTCATAGTTGAGCATTGTGATGTCATAATAGAGCATTGTTATGTCATAATAGAGAATTGTGATGTCATAATGGAACTTTGTGATTTCATAATAGAGCATATGATGACATAATAGAGCAATTTAATGTGACACTAGAGCATTATGATGTCATAATTGAGCGTTGAGATGTCATAATGTAGCAATGTGTCATCATAATACAGTATTGTGCTGTCAATGAGCGTTGTAATATCATACAAGAGCCTTGTGATGTCACAATAGAGCATTGTGAGGTCATAATAGAGCATTGTGATGAGCTGCTAGAGTATTATGGTATCATAGTCGAGCACAGTGATGTCATAGTAACTCATTGTGATTTATAATTGAGCAGTGTGATGTCATAGTAGAGCATTGTGATGTCATCTTAGAGCATTGTGACTTCATATTTGAGCATTGTGATGACATAATACAGCATTTACTTGTCATAAAAGAGCATCGTAATATCTTAAGAGAATTGTGATGCCATAATAGAGCTTTGAGAAATCATAATAGAGGATAATGATTTCATAATAAAGCACTGAGATGTCTTTTAGAGCATTGTGATTTCATAAAACAGCATAGTGATGTCATAATAGAGCATTGTGATGTCATATTACAGAATTATGATGTCATAGTAGATAATGGTGCTGTCATAATGGAGCATTTTGTTGTCATATAGAACATTGGGACATCATAATAGATCATTTTTATGTCTTAGTAGAGAATTGTCATGACAGTTGATCATTGTGATGTCATGTTAGAGCATTGAGATGTCATAATGGACCATTGTGATATCATAGTGGTGCATTGTGTTGTCATAATGGAGTATTGTGATGTAATAAAGGAGCATGGTGACATCATAATAGAGAATTTTGATCTTATAATGGATTATTGTGATGTCATAATAGCACATGGTGATGTCATAATGTACCATTGTAATGTCATAATGGAGCACTGATATGTATTAGTGGAGCATTGTCATTTCGTAGTTGTGCATTGTAGTGTAATAGTAGAGCATTGTAATGTATTATAATGCATTGTGATGTTATATTAGAGGTACTTTATATTATAGCTGATCATTCTGATGTCACAATTATGAATTGTGTTGTCATAAGAGAGAAATGTGATGTCATAATAGAACATTGTTACGTTATAATATGATGTCATATTTGAGCACTGTGATATCAAAATAGAACATTGTAATGTTATAATAAANCATTTTGATGTCATAGTTGAGCATTGTGATGTCATAGTTCAGCATTGTGACATCATAGAGCTGCATTGTGAAGAAATAGCAGAACCTCATAATGTCACAGTTGACCATTGTGGTGTCATAGTAGAGCATTGTGATATCAACAAAGAGCATTGTGTTATCANAGTAGATCATTGTGATGTAATACTGAAGCACTGTGTTGTCATAACAGGGCATTGTGATATTAATAGCTCCATTGTGATGTAATAATGCAGCACTGTGATATCATAACAGAGTATTGTGATGTCAAAATGGAGGATTGTGAAGCCATAATTGTCCATTGTGATGTCTAAAGGAGTATGGTGATGCCATAATAGAACATAGATATTATAATGGAGAATTGTGATGTCATATATACAGCATAGATGATATAATGGAGTTTTGTGATGTCATAAGTGTGCATTGTGATATCATAATGAAATATTTTGAAGTCATAACAAAGTTGTCATATAGAGTATTGAAATGTCATAACAGTCCATTTTTGTGACATAATNGAATATTGTGTTGATATAATAGAGCATAGACATCATAATGGAGTATTGTGATGTCATAATAGGCTAATGTGATGCCATAATGGAATGTTGTGATGTCATAATACTCCATTCTAACGTCATAATGGAGTATTGTGTTGTTATAATAGCATATAGATGTCATAATGGACTATTGTGATGTCATAATAGTCCATTGTGANATCATATGGAGTATTATGCTCTCATAATAGTACATTCTGACATCATAATGGAGTAAGTGATGTCATAATATAGCATTGTAATGTCATAAGGAAGTATTTTGATTATACAATAGTCCATTGTGTTGGCATAATGGCATATTATAATGTCATCATAGAGCATTGTGATGTCATAATTGTCCATTGTGAATTCATAATGGAGTATTGTGATGTCATAANTGGCCATTGGGATGTAATAGTGCAGTACTGTGATATCATAATAGACAATTGTGATGTCAAAATGGAGTATTGTAATGTCATAATAGAGGATTGTGTTGTCATAATGGAATATTTTGACGTCATAATAATGTGATGTCATAATTGAGTATCATGATGGCATAGTAGAGCATTGTGATGTCATAAAGGAGTACAGGGATGTCATAATTGAGCAATGTGATGTCATAATGGAGTATTGTGATGTCATAATAGTCCATTGTGATGTCATAATGGAGTATTGTAATGTCATAATAATCAATTTTGATGACATAATGAAGTATTGTGATATCATACTAGAGAATTACAATGTCATATTGGAAATTTGTGATGTCATAATAGTCCACTGTGATGTCATAATGGAGTATTGTGTTTAACATGAGAATAGATGTCATAATGGAGATGTCATCATTGTGATGTCATCATTCAGTAATGTGATGCCATAATAGAGCATTGTGATGTCATAATGGAGTATAGTAGTATCATAATGGCCCATTTTTAAGTCATAATGTATTATTGTGATGTCATAATAGAGCATTTTGATGTCATAATGGAGTAATGTGATGTCATAATGGAGCATTGTGATATTATTATAGAGCAAAATTGTAATATGGAGTAATGTAATGTCATAATAGATGAATTTTATATCATAATAGAGTATTGTGGTATCATAATAAACCAATGTGATGTATTAATTTAATATTGTGATTCCACAATAGAGCATTGTGATGTCATAATGGAGTATTGTTATATCATAATAGTCCATTGTGACATCATAATAGCATTGTGGTTTCATAATGGAGTTTTGTGATGTCATAGTATTCCATTGTGATGGCATAATNGAGTATTGTGATGTCATAAGAAAGATTTGTGATATCATAATGGAGAGTTGTGATGCCATAATGGGATCATGTCATAATAGACCATTGTGATGTCATAGAGGAGCATTGTGGATTCAAAGTAGAGCATTATCATGTCATAATGGAGCATTGTGATGTCACAATGGTATATTGTGATGTCACAATACATGACTGTGACATCTTAATAGAGTATTGTGATGACATAATCATCCATGTTGACATCATAATGGAGTAATGTGATGACATAATAGAGTACTGTGATGTCATAAGGAAGAATTGTGTTGACATAATAATCCAATGTGACATCATAATTGAGCAATGTGATGTCACAATAGACCATCGTGATGTCATAGTAAAGTGAAGTCCAAATAGAGCAATGTCATTACAAAATGGAACATTGTGATGCCATAAAAATCAGTTGATCTCGTAATGTAGCATAGTGAAATCANAATGGAGGATGATTATGGCATAAGGGAGCATTGTGGATTCATGGTACATCATTGTTGTTATAATGCAGAATTGTGATGTCATAATGGAATACTTTGATGTCAAAATAATCCATTGTGAAGTCAAAATGAAGTGTTTTTATATCATAATAGAGCATTGTGATGTCATAATGGAGTATGGTAGTATCATAATGGGCCATTTTTAAGTCATAATGCATTATTATGATGTCATAATAGAGCATTTTGATGTCATAATGGAGTATTGTGATGTCATAATAGATCTTTGTGACGTCATGAGAGTATTTGATGCCATAATAGAGCACTGTGATGTCATAATGGAGTATTGTGAAGTCATAATAGAGAATAGAAGTAATAATAGAGTATTTTGATGTCATAATAATACATTGACGATATAATGAAGTATTGTGATGTCTTAGTAGAATATTGTTATGTGTTAATGGATTTTTCTGATGACATAGTAGTCTTAATGACATCAGAATTGAGTATTGGGATTTCATAAGAGAGCATCGATGTCATAATAACTTAATGGGACATCATAATGAAGTAACATGATGTCATCAGAGAACATTGTTATGTCATAATAGTTCATTGTGACATCATATGAAGCATTTTGATGTCATAATAGAGAATTGTGATGTCATAATAGTTCATTTTGAGATCATAATGAAGCATGTTGATGTCATAATAGAGCATAGATGTCATGTGAAGTATTGTAATGTCATAGTTTTTTTGTCATAATGGAGTATTGAGATGTCATAATAGAGTATTGTGATGTCAGGATGGAGTATTGTGTTGTCATAAAAATACAGTGGATGTTATAATGGAGTAATATGATTTAATAAGAGAGCCTTGTGATATCATAATAGTTCACTGTGACATCATAAGTGAGTATTGTGATTTCCTAATAGTCCATTGTGATGTAATATTTGAGTAATATGATGTCATAATAGAGATTTTTGGTATCGTAAATGAGTATTGTGATGTCATAATGGAGTATTGGAATGTCATAATTGTCCATTTTGTCCTCATAATGGGTACTGGTATGTCATAATGGAGAATTAGATGTCCTAATAGTCTATTGTGAACTCATAATGGGTATTGTGATGTCATAATGGAGCATTGTCATGTCATAACAGTCTATTGTAACCTCAGAGTGGGTATTGTCATGTCATAATGGAGTATTTTGATGTCACAATAGAGCATCATGGTGTCATTATGGAGTATTGTGATTTCACAATAGTCCTTTGTAATGTCATATTGAAGTATTGTGATGTCATACTAGAGCATTGTGATGTCCAAATGGAGTATTGTGATGTCATAATAGTCTATTATAACCTCATAATGGGTATTGTGATGTCAACCTGTAGCATCATAATGTCATAATAGTCCATTTTGACATCATAGTGGAGTATGTGAAGTCATAATAGACAATTTTGGTGTCATAATGGTAATTGTGATGTCATAATAATCCATTGTGTTGTCATAATAGAGTATTGTGCTGTAATAATAGAGCATTGTGATGACAAAATGGAGTATAGGAATGTCGTAATAGTCTATTGTTACCTCATATGGACATTGGTATGTCATAATGGAGTATTGTGATGTCATAATAATTCATTGTAA
>LZPO01087357.1:104574-117479 GCA_001675575.1 Neotoma lepida | reverse complement strand
CCTGGAACTGGAGCTACAGCAAATGGTTAGCAATCATGTAGGTTCTGGGAATGGAACCTGGGTCCTCTGTAACAACATCCAATGCTCTTAATTGCTGAGCCATATCTCNCCCCTCTGTTTTTATTTAGAATTTATTTTCTTAAATTGTTAGTTAAAAGATATTACATTACTTTCCACTTTTATCTCTTTATTCCATCCCTTCCCAAATCCCTTCCAACTTCTTCCTTGTTAAGTATGGGTGAATAAGTATGCAGAAATACATAAATACAAAACTGCTGTGTCCATTTTTGTTAGTTGTACATATATGGATAATTAGCTGACCACATTATATTGAAAAAACAATTAGGTAACTCATTCCTTCCTGAGGTTTATTCTCTCAAATTCAGCAGAATTCGACTTTTTAATCATCATCATATGTCTTACCCTGCCTGACAAGGCTGCCTTGG
Source organism: Neotoma lepida (assembly GCA_001675575.1). Classification (NCBI taxonomy): domain Eukaryota; kingdom Metazoa; phylum Chordata; class Mammalia; order Rodentia; family Cricetidae; genus Neotoma; species Neotoma lepida. Next base: position 117,033 of record LZPO01087357.1, on the reverse strand, counting down.
ACAGGAAATATAGCAAGAATAGAAAATTTAGGGTGGAAAATACCTTATCATTTAATAACATTGAAGATTCTTTAAGAGCATCCACCTTCCATTCCAAGTTCATATAGAAGCTTGCTACTATCTGTAACTCCAGTATCAGGGGTTCTCACATCATCTCCTGGCCTCCCTCACCACCATAAGAAGAAAAGACTTAGCCCATAAAAATTATATTTCAAGCTGTGTGTGTATTATTTTATAGTGTATTATTTTAGTGCCAGCAATCTAGACACAGAGGCAGGAAGATCCCTATAAGTTTTGGAGAATTGGGACAATACAATACCTATTAAAGTCATTTCGAGTGTCTGCCATTGTTGCCCACAGAACCATGTTAAAATAAAAAAACTATGGCCAAGCATGCANCAACATGCCATTAATCCCAGCCACTGGGAGAAACTGAACATTTGACAATGAGCCACCACCTTACCATGTGACTTGAACTTCCCATCATGAGCTGGGTGTTATCAGATCTACCAAATCATAAAATAGGACATGTACAGTAGTAATCTATTATCAAGGGAANGCAGTATATAACAGATCAGGCCAAGCAGGTCCTGAAGGCACAAGCAAGCTACATGAAGAAATTGCCCAAATGCCTATGGTTTCTACTTTTGTTACAATGCCTTCTGCTGCCAAGCATACACCTATAGCCTCATGGGGTATTTCCTATTATTGGTTGACTGAGGAAGAGAAGATCAGGGCTGGGTTTACTGATGGTTCTGTGTATCATGCAAGCACCACCCAGGAATGGACAGCTATAGCATTTCAACCCTATTCTGGGACAAGCCTGAAAGATACTGGTGAAGGGAAATCTTCACAGTGGGCAGTAGTTCAGGTAGTACACATGGCCATACAGTTTCCTGGGAAGCAGAAATGGCCAAATGTGCAACTACTTATTGATTGATGGGCTGTAGCCAAANGATTGACTGGATGTTCAGGAACTTGGAAAGAGCATGATTGAAAAAATTTGTGAGAAAGACATCTGGGGAAGAAGTATGTGGATAGATCTCTCCAAATGGACAAAGCATGTGAAGATACTTATATCCCATGTAATGAGGTAGAGTTCAAAAATCAGATAGATAGGATGACTCTTTCTGTGGATATTCAGCCTCTTTCCCAGCAATTCATGTTATTGCTCAATGAGCCCATGAACAAAGTGGCCATGGTGGCAGAGATGGGGTCTATGCATGAGCTCAACTTGAACTTCCATTCACCACAGCTGATCTGGCTACTGTTGCTGCTGAGTGACAGATCAGCCAACAGCAGAGACCAACACTGAACCCCAGATATGGCCTGATAGAAGATTGAATCAACTTTGGTNTTTTGAAGACACATTTANAGCACNAGTTANGTNGCAGNATCTTGAGNGCTGGGGCAAGGTTCTCCAGAAGGCAGTATAGGCTCAGAATCAGCATCCAATATATGGCACAGTTTCTCTTATAGCCAGGATCCATGGGGGCATGAATCAAGGTATGGAAAAGTAAATACTTTTACTCACTATCACACCTAGTGACCGACTAGGAAAGTTTTTGCTTCCTGTTTCTTCAACTCTAAGTTCTACTGACCTAGAAGTTTTGTTTCCAAAGGGGGGAGTGCTCTTGCCAGGAGCCACATAAACATTACATTGAACTGGAAACTCAGACTTCCACCTGGTTATTTGGGGCTTCAAATGCCCTTAAACCAACAGACTAAGAAAGGAATAACACAATTAGGAAGGGTGATATATCCAAATTACCATGAGGAAACTGGATTGCCTCTCCACAATGAATGTGAGAAGGATTATGTCTGGAATGCAGAATATCATTTAGGGTATCTCCTGGTGCTACTCTGCCCTGTGCTTACAACAATTTAANGCAGGAAGGATGACAAAGGGCACAGATCCATCAGGAATGAAGGTATGGGTCACTTCCTGCAGAGGGTGGAAGAAATACAGAATGGGTAGTAGAGTAAGTTCTAAATACCATCTAAGGCCACATGACAAGTTGCAGAAATGAGAATTATAACTGCCATGAGTGTTTCTGCTGTAGTTTGTTAATAATGTATTTGTACAGATATTTGTATGTTCTCTCAATTTCCTTGTCATATGTTGCAGCACCAATTAAGAGAATATCAGTGGTTATCAGATGTAAGTTTGAGATACTAGAAAGATGTTCTGCAAGGGACATTGCTGCTATTCTAAATATATAATGCATTTGCGATTGTAAATGGGATAGTTATGTTATATTTAGGAATAATTATGACCTGGTTATTATTTTTCATTTGGAAATTAATCAAAACATAAGGCAATATGATTGTGTGTCAAGTTAACTAGGGGTAGTTTGATGGCTATTCTTGGTTATTAACTTGATTATATCTGGAATGAACAATGATTCAGATATGGGGTACACAGTTGTGATCTGGAACTTGAGGCAAGAAGAAAAAAAATGCCTTTGACCCAGATCCTGAGGCTGGATGGCACACACCTTTAATACAGACCTTGAGGCGGGAAGGCACATCTTTAATCTGAGTCACATCTTCTTCTGGAAGGACAATGGAAGAAGGAAGGTTGTGTATTAGTTCTTCATCTGCTTTCTCTTGCCTTGTCAGCACATCCACTACTTTACTGGCACTGAAGCCTACTTCTTTGGGATTCCAGCATATATATAAAACCAGCTAAGATACCCAGCATTGTGGGACTGAGCAACTACAAAATTCTTGGACTTTCTATTCATAGTTAGCCATTTTTGGACTACAGTCTGTAAGGCATTCATAGATAGATAGATAGATAGATAGATAGATAGATAGATAGATAGATAGATAGATAGATAGATGAATAAACTCATTCCCTAAGTTCTGTGACTCTAGAGAATCCTGATTAATACACTGGGATTTTCCAATCAATTAAATTTCTTTAATTTTAGGTCCTAATTTTCAATTTATACTCTAACTACATATCTGAAACACTTTTAGCAAATACCTGAGTACCACATTGCATACATTTTCACAAAATAACCTTTCCTATTATATGAAGGTAAATAATATGGGAAACAGTGCTATTTCAGTGTTATTTCTGATAAAAAAATTTATAAAATAGTATGAGCCATTAGATACATGGCAAGATTTGTTTATTTATTTTGATCAAGTTGATAGGTACTTGTTACTTAGTGGAAAGCTACTTATTTATTAACTTAATCTTGTAGGCATTCATTCTTCAAACCTATTAAAATTCAAAAATTAAGTAAATTGATGCTTAAAAGGGAAACACCATCATCAAAGCTCTGATTACCAAGGAACAAGAAAGTAAACCCTGTCTAAAATTCTAAAGCACCATTTAGAATTGTAGGTAAAAAATTGAATGATGGGGCAGGAGAGATGGCTCGGCAGTTAAGACCACTGACTGCTCTTCCAGAGGATCCAGGTTCAATTCTCAGAACCCACATGGTGNCTCACAACNGTCTGTAGCTCCAGTTCTAAGGAACCTGACACACTCACATAGACATACATGCAGGCAAAACACCAATGCACATAAAATAAAAATAAATAAATTAATTTAAAGTACTTAATGAAATTTAGCATCACTTTCTAAATGTCTGGATCTGGCAGAAGGAGTCTGGATTGAACACAGCACACACTCTTAGATTGCAAGCATCCAGAACCTTTATTCACCAAGCATCTGGGACTGGAACTGGGACTAGAACTGGAGCTGGAACTGGAACTGGAACTAGAACTCTAACTAGAACTAGAACTAGAACTAGAACTAGAACTCACTTTCATCATTCCCTTCTGCTTTATATACCCTCTGAGAATGGCCCTGCCACGTGCCTCAGCACCCAGAGTCAAGGAAAGGTCAGCATGCTTCAGGAAGCCACAGCTGTAAAGCATTTGTTCTCTCAGCGCTTAAACGGAACAACCTGAGTAGCATCAGGGAACTCAGCATAAATAATACAGGAGGAGTGGGGGCACATTTACCTGGAGCCAGAGGTATTTTGATTCCAACATATCCTCCCTTTTTATTCTTTATAGGCAGCACCTGTCTTAGGTCGACCTGGCAGCATGGACTTACCTGTCATAGNAAGAGGCCCTCCAAAATTTCCTGTCTTAGGCGCCCTTGCTAACCTAGGAAGTTGCCCGTCTTTGGTTACTGCCTATTTAATATCTGAGTCCACACTTGAGTGGCTTCTGTTCCTGCTGAGACAACCAACAGGGCCTGTCGGGAGACCCGTGCTTAGATAGTGAGTTGTATGTAGAGGTAGCAGCGGGCATACTCATAGCAGAGACATACCTCTATTCCAATATAACCTAGGATTGCTATAGACAGTGACCCAGACCATCTCAGAAACCAGCTATCAACACAAGCCACCCAATCCCACCAAGTCAATTCCAATACAGGCTGTACTCTGGTCTCATTAATACTTTGAACAACCTGTATAAGCTGTACAGTATAANTTAGTTGTTACCCCTCCAAACCAATACATTTAAAATGCAACAAATGTTGCAGTGTCCACAACAAGTCCTCCTGTTCTTGCACCAAGGCCACCCGTTAACTAAGAGTCAAAGATCCATACTGAATACGTCTATCAATCTAACTCTGAAGAGTCAGAAGATAAGAAACTCTTCTAGAAGGTTGACACATCACCACAGCTCACCAAACAGCCTGAGACACAGCAACTAACATGGCAGCAGCAACAGCAGCAACAGCAACAGCAACAGCAGCAACTCCAAAATCTCCCTTGCTTCCACAGAGCTGAACCAGAAACCTGGACGAGGCATCCACAGGCATCAGGATGGTGACAGGAACCCGAACAATCAAGGCACCATCTCCAGACCAGACCCCAGCATGTCTGCTTCTCTTCTCGAACCAGGGCCACCACGACAATCATCACCACTCCTCTCCACAGGTCGAACACACCTCTCCGGGACCCACACAGGAACTTCTGCATCTGGAGTGAAAACACAGACAGCTCTCCTAACCCTGGCCAAAACTGGTGCAGGATCTTTCCAAGTCCCTGTAGCCAGGTCTTTCCACCTAACCTGTGCTTGAACTGATGGACATCCCTGAAAATGCCAATTCATAGCAGACAGCCCTATCTGTCTATCAACAATTAAAAAATTCAAAATATACAAAACAGATGATAATTTAGTATTGAAGCCTTGTTCTGGTCCCACAATGTCCCCCTCTTTTAACTTTTGCAAATATATTTTAATGGTAACATGGGCTTGTTCAACTATGGCCTGGCCTTGTGGGTTATAAAGAATGACTGTTACATGACGTACAGACCAGCTCTGGCAAAAAGCCTGAAAACCGTGGCTAGTATAAGCANGTCCATTANCNGTTTTAATTTGTTTTGGAACCCCCAGAGGCAAAAGCCTGGATACAGTGACTTTGTACATGTTTGTGCCATTCCTNTCGATGTAGAGAAGCAAAGAGCACTCATGAGCATGTATCAACAGACACATGCATATATTTTAACAATCCAAAGGAGGACACATGTGTAATGTCCATCTGCCAGATATCATTGGGCCGGAGGCCTCAAGGGTTTACACCCATCTGTGGAGAGCTTAAGAAGGATGAACAGGCAGGACAAGTGGAAGTGATTTTTTTGGCTTCTGAACAGGAACATTTGGTATGAAATTGTAGCATTTAGATGTTATTTGCGATGCAACTGTAAAGCTTGATCATATACAGTGGCCATTATAATAGATCTTGTTAGGGAATCCGCTAAGGCATTGCCCTNAGCCAATGGACCAGGTGGTCCCATATGACCCCTTATGTGACCAACATATAGGGAATACTTTCGTTTCCACAGCAAGGATTGTAATTGTAACAAATATTCTTGAATTTTAGAAGTAGGTGCTACATAAGGGGAAGTTTCAAGCGGACCCACAATTTGAGATGCATATATACTATCAGTATAAATNTTCAAATCTTCAGCAGGATACTGCTGTAACGCTAGTAGTAGTGCAATAATTTCAGCTTGCTGTGCAGAGGAATATGGAACAGGCTGCCGAAAAACTTGCTGCTCAGACACAACTACTGCATANCCATTACTAGAAGCATCAGTAAATGCTAAGCGAGCTTTCTTAATAGGGTACATTTTTACAACCTTAGGNAAAATAACTGGATGATTACGAACTAAATCAACAAATTTACTAGCAGGATAGTGACAATCAAATTGACTAGAAGTGGTACTAAGAAATAAACACCACATATCATNATAGGCTTGCAAATATTGCAACTGTTGTGTGCCATAAGGCAAAACAATAATATCTGGTTCTTTAACAAAGGTCCTAATACTTATGCCCTTAGCTTTCCACAATAATTGCAAGACTAATTCAAAATATAGAGTAACTGTACAAACTGGTGAAGCAGAACCATGAACCTACAAAAGGGGTCCATCCAGCCAAAAGATTCCTGTGGGACTAAACTTAGGACATAACACCAAAAATGAAAAGGGCAAATCATAATTAATACATTATAAATGTACTTCCNCCAGAGCCTGTTCTACTACTCTAAGAGCCTTCTTTGCTGCTGGTGAAATATGACNTACAGAAGTAGGATCTGAACTACGTTGTAATATTTCATATAAAGGCTTTAAATCTTTGGTAGGTACAGATAAGGAAGACCGAATCCAATTTATATCCTCTAAAAATCACTGCCAATCATTTAGGGTTACTAGATGGTCAGTATTTATTTGTAACTTAATAGGTCTAACACCTCCTTGATTAATACTATGACCTAAATAATTATATNGAGGCATCATTTGTACTTTCTCTGGAGCANTCAGCAACCCAGAGGATCTCAAGCACTCTTGTAGCTGGGCATAGGCAGCCAAAAGTTGTTCTTCTTGTGGGGCAGCCAACAATATGTCATCCATATAGTGGATAATATATAAATCAGGAAATTCGNTCCTCACTGGCTGAATTGCCTCAGCTACATACATTTGACACATGGTGGGACTATTGGCCATGCCTTGAGGTAGGACTACCCATTGAAATCTGCGAGCTGGCAATCTTAAATTAATGGAGGGAATACTAAAAGCAAACCTTTGACAGTCTCTAGGATGTAAAGGTATAGTTAAAAAAAATCTTTTAAATCTATAACCATCAACTGCCAATTCTTAAGTATTGCTACAGGATTAGGCAACCCTGGCTGCAATACACCCATAGGCTGCATAGTTTGATTAACAGCTAGAAGATCTTGAAGTAATCTCCACTTTCCAGACCTTTTTTTGATAACAAAAATAGGCACATTCCAAGGGGATATAGAAGGAATAATATGTCCAGCTAAAAGCTGTTCCTCCATAAGTTGTTGTGTGGCCTATAATTTTGCCTCAGGTAAGGGCCATTGCTCCACCCATACCGGTGTATCACTAAGCCAATTAATAGGTATGGGCTTCGGCCGAGGAACAACAGCCCCTATTAAAAATTTCCCAATCCTTTATGGTCCCTTGGTAATTGCACTATCTGATCATCAGCCTTAAGGGCTTTTTTTTGCTCTGACCATCCTTTCCTAAGCCTGATCCAGAAATCCATCCCATATCCAGCACCATATTAGTAACAGGAGATTGCAGATTTTTAGTCAACTTTGTAGTTAAAGCAGCTCCCATTTGGAAAAGTATATCCAGTCCCCATAAGTTGGTAGGCAGTCCGGGTAATACATAAGGCTGAAAACTTCCCTGGTGTCCCTNAGCATCCTTCCAATGTAATATTTTAGCACTCTTAAAAGGTGTAGCTTGTCCAATGCCTTGCAGTCTAGAGGATGTTGGCTCAAGAACCCAGGCTTTAGGCCAATGTTCATGAGCCAATACACAANCATCTGCCCCTGTATCAAGGACATCCTGAAACATTTTCCCATCTATAGTCAATTGAAGCTGTGGCCTATCCTGCAAGGAAGCAACCCAGAAGGCTACATGTCCCGTGGAGCCAAATCCTCCAGTTCCCCTAGAAGACTTTAGGAATTGATTCCTGGTAGATNGCCTTGGGATTAGCAGCAGCTGTGCTAGCCGCTCCCCTTGAGGAATAACCAAAACTCCTCGTTGAACTGTTGCCAAGATTTTAAGCTCTCCCTCATAGTCCTCATCTATAACCCCAGGTATAATGGTAACTCCTCCTAAAGCTACACTATTGCGTCCAAGAATAAGGCCCATGGTATTAGCTGGTAAGGGCCCATAAACTCCAGTAGGTAAGGCCTGGGGTCCCATCTGAGGTGTTAGGACTGCTCTGGTGGTGGTACTGAGGTCCAGTCCTGTACTACCTGGGGTTCCTCTGACAAGGTCCTCAACATGAAGGGGTTGCCTTGCGGCATAAATTGGATTCTGCTACTCCCTGACACCATTGCAGGGTTCATTGCTCCGTACACTTGGGTTTTGCAGGGGCCCCGGAGCGGGCCCCTCTAGCCGTTTCCCAAGTGAAAAGGCCTTTCATCAATATCAACTTTAGAGCGGAAATCATTACTCCAATGGGCCCCTTTGGGGCATCGGGGACAGATGCCAGGAGCAGCTTGCTGCTTAGCGTTAGGGCAGTTCTTCCTAAAATGCCCCTGCTGCCCACAACCAAAACAGCTACACTGCCCTATATTTTTCCCAGACCCTNCAAGGCCATGGCGAATAGCTGCAGCCAAAACTTGTCCTGTTATGTGATTTCCATCAATATTCCTACAGATTCTAATCATGTCATTTACACTTTTACTCCTATGAGCTCTCAAGGCTTCCTTGCAATATTTGTTGGCATTTTCAAAAGCTAGCTGTTTCACTACGGGCATAGCTTGATCTGCATCTCCAAATAGTTTTCTTGCTAGTTGCAGCAATTGAGAAACAAATTCTTGATAAGGCTCAGAGGGACCCTGAATCACCTTTGAAAGCTGATCATCAGCTGCTTTGTTGGGTAATGCTTTCCAAGGTTGAACTGCGACAGTACCAATCTGTGCATATACCCCAGGATCATATTGAATTTGTGCAGCAATACTGGCATATGTCCCAGCACCTGTAAGCATATCTAAATCCCTCTGGGCAAATCCAGCTTAAGCATTTAAATACNCAAGCTGTACACACTTTTCCTGATATTCTCCCCTCCATAACAATAATCTCCTCCTGATAGTGCTGCTCAGCAAAACTGTTGCCAGTCACCAAGTGTAAGGTTAGCAGGTTGATAGGACTCAATAATCGGCAAGGTGAAAGGAGCCAAGGGTTTATAGCTCATCACAGCCTCTTTAAGCTGCTTCATTGCTTTAAAAGTCAATGCAACATGTTGTCTAACTCTTTGACCTGGATTATGGGATCCGGTGACTCTATAACAGGAAAGGCCCAAGGAGAAGCCTCCCGAAAGAAAGGTTACTCTCCAGATATCTCCTTTCCCTTCCCAGTCCAAATCCTCCTTCTGATCATAACCTGGAGAATAAATGGGGAAGAGGTGCAGTAGGCTTCAGACAGCCTGTGCCCTTCTTCTGCATTCTACAGCGCCTTAATTTCTTTTTTAAATCTTGAATTTCTTTTTCCAATCTTTCTTCCTCAGACTCTCCCTGGTCTGCTTCTGTTACCTCAGTGTTGCTATCNGTCAAACTCTCATCCTCTACAGCACTGACAGACCTCCACACCTCTTCCTCCTGAACCTCATTAAGCGATTTTGTAGCTTTGGCTAACTGTTTCTGTACTCTAGCTTTCTCCATCAGCAAGGCATCCTTTACTAACCTCCACAGGGAAAAGGTGGCTATAGGCAGCTGTTCCAGACCCTTCTCTTGCAAAGCCTTATGTAAGTCTGTTTTTATCTGTTCCCAATCAGGGATATTTAGTCCCCCACTTGTTAAAAACCATGGACTTGCTTCAGCAATCATTGTAACAAATGTGGCTGCGGTACTACTCTTAATTTCTGTTCCTTGTTTTTCTTAAACCTTAATAATCTCAGTGGCCATCTGAGTCTTACTTGTTGTAGTTCCCATGATACGTATCCTATTTTTATTACCTCAATTCACTCCAACTCAGGAGTGACCCCGTCCTTGTCGGGATTTACCTCAATACACTCCTCTCACGAGCTATCCCGTCCTCTGATCCTCTTTTCCAAATCTCGGTGGAACCTCCATTTGCCGTGCCCACATGGCACAAGTCTGGATCTGGTGGAGGGAGTCAGGATTGAACGCAGCACACACTCTTAGATTGCAAGCATCCAGGACCTTTATTCACTAAGCATCTAGGACTGGAACTGGTACTAGAACTGGAGCTGGAACTGGAACTGGAACTAGAACTAGAACTCACTTTCATCACTCCCTTCTGCCTTATATACCCTCTGAGAATGGCCCTGCCACATGCCTCAGCACCCAGGGTCAAGGAAAGGTCAGAATGTTCCAGGAAGCCACAGCTGCAAAGCATTTATCCTCTCAGCACTTAAACAGAACAACCTGAGTAGCATCAGGGAACTCAGCATAATTAATACAGGAGGAGTGGGGGCACATTTACCTGGAGCCAGAAGTATTTTGATTCCAACAGGAGGTATCTTATTCCAGTATCATCTTCACTTAACAGATTTTCCAGAGTTATGTTTGTATGCTTCAATTGCTATACCTGGAGATATAAAATTGAAATGCTCTCTGTCTATATATAAAACCAACAAAAATGGATGCAGAAGGTTGTATTCATGTATTTCAGCATACTTTTTCCACCCATACTTAATAAGGAAGAAGTTGGAAGGGATTTGGGAAGGGATGAAATGAAGACATAAAAGGGAAAGGGATAATTTATGGAAATAAATTTTAAATTNAAAAAAGAGGGACTGGATAGGTGGCTCAGCAATTAAGACCACTGGGTGATTTATAGAAGACCCAGGTTCCATTGCTAGAACCCACATGTTAGCTAANCCTTTGATGTTACTCCAGTCCCAGGCATAGCCTGCCTTCTGGCCTCTGTAGGTACTGTGCTGAGACACATACAGGCAAAACACCATATAATTAAAATTATTTTTAAAAAGTTAGAAAAAGGAAAGGATGAAATTCTCTACAGTGATGTCATAGCCCTTAGACAGACAGCAAGCCTGGGCTAGTTAAAATGAACTCCTTCTGGTCTTGCATGGAAGTAGCTGTGGCCTTCTGCCAAGCCAGCCTGCTAAGAGGCAAAAGCAGCTTTGTTCTGAGGTTAATAGAGATCATCATAACCATTCGTCTAGGAGCAGAGTATACAGTGCTGTTAGGTGACTTTTCCTTGAAGTTTTCTGTATTTGTGTTCTCTATCTTTTCTATCTGTGAGAATTGTGGCATAGTTATCTTTTAGATCAAATATCAAAAGTGACAGGTCACGTAGGCTTCAAAGCAATCTAATTTTCAGTGTCATTTACTTTGTTTTCAGCTAAGACCTTGTGGTGAAAGATGAACATGCCAGAGGCATTTCTTCCCATCATTTTATAATTTATATATGTTCCTGCATGATTTTGAGGTAAGAATGTCCCTAAATGTCTCTGTTTTTACATTGTGATCATGTTCAGAAGTGGATTTGTTAACTGAGCATGCTTAGGAATAGGCAGAACTTTACGTGAACATATCCAAAATCACTGAGTAAAATCCACATGCTTCCTTTGTTTAGGAAAAGCATTGTTTTGAAAATAACTCCCATGCTCTCCTTGCCTCCTGAAGGTAAGAAATATTTTTCATTTCTTCTGTCTTGGCTGTTGTGATGGTTATTCTTGGTTGTCAAACTGACTACCTCTGGAATGAACTAAAACCCAAAGAATTGGGTATACCTGTGAGGGCTTTTGCTTAAAAGTTTTGAAGTTAAAGACTCACCTTTAATCTGGATCATTTGAGGTGATAAGATCCATCTTTAACTGCTTGGAGGCAGTGCACACCTTTAACCTCAATACTCAGGAAGCAGAGGCAGTCATATTTTCTGAGTTTGAGGCCAGCCTGGTCTACAGAATGAGTTCCAGGCTACACAGATAAACACTATCTCAAGAAACACCAAAAAAAAGCCAATCGAGCAAAGAATAAGATCCNACTTTAATCTGGATCACACTTTCTGGTAGCAGCTGACATATANAAAGGAAGTGAAGAAGGAAGTTCTCAATTTTTGCCTGCTTGCCCTAGCGCTGACTACCAAGTTCATTCCTTTACTAGCATTAGAACCTACTTCTTTGGAATTCTGGTGTATATTGAAGATCAGCTGAGAAGTTCAGCCTCATGGATTGAACAACTACTGGACTCTTCACATTTCCATTGATAAGCAGCCATTGTTGGACTACCTTTACCACACCTTGTGAGACATTCTAAAAAACCAATTTCTACATACATGGAGAAATTCATTCTACCAATCCTGTTCATGTAGAGAACCTTAAATAATGCAACTGTGTGGTTTTTTGGAGCCCAGTGCCTATGGTGGGACACCGGACGCAGCCTTGGCACAGGGAGGAGGGTCTTGGACCTGCCTCAACTGAATGTACCAGGCTCTGGGGACTTTCCATGGGAGA
>LZPO01087357.1:56299-69898 GCA_001675575.1 Neotoma lepida | reverse complement strand
ACCTCTGCTGGGAAACTCCCTTAGGGGAGTGGAGCAGAGCAGCAACAGACATCTCTGCAGAGAAACTCTCAGTATTGTGGAGTGGAACCCAGCTGTAATGGCTCTCTCTCAGGAGCAGGATGGCTACATCCTACAGGGAGACCATCCATCATTGGAACATAGCTTCTTGTATAGCCTGACTTCCCAACAATAAAGATTTCTTTCTCCTCACAGCTGTAAGTATCCAGGATAACTTCCCTTCACAGTTGTAGCTATAGCTTGACTTTTTCTGACAGTCAGGGTACATTTCTCTTCAGAGCTCTAGGTCTCTACAGAGCTGTAGGTAGGTTAGAGTCAGGGTCAGGGGAACTCAATGTCAGGATCAGAATTTAGGGTTAGGGTTAGAGGATTATAGGGTCATGGAGAAGGTCAGGGCATCAGGGGCTCAGATGGCCAGGGTCAGAGTAATTCAGAATCAGGGTTAGGGTCAGGGACAGAGTCAGGGGTCAGGGGTCAGGGGTCATTGTCAGGGGTCAGAGTTAGGGTGTTAGAGTTAGGCTTATGGTTAGGGTTAGGGGGTTAGGGTCAGGGTCCGGGTCAGGGTCATGGTTAGAGGGGGTTAGGGTTAGCATTAAGGGTTAGAGTCAGGGTTAGAGGGTCAGGGTCAGGTGTCAGGGGTCAGGGATAGGAGGTTAGGGCGTTAGAGTTAGGTTTAGGGTTGGGGGTTAGGGTCAGGGTCAGAGTCAGGGTTAGAGGGGTGTTAGGGTTATGGTTAAGAGGTTAGAGGCAGGTTTAGAGAGTCAGGGTCTAAATGACTCTGGGATCAGGGTTTAGGGATCAGGGTCACGGTCAGGGTAAGAGGAGTTAGGGTTAAGGTTAGGGTTAGGGGTTAGGGTTTGGAGTCAGCGTCAGGGTCAGGATCAGGGTCATCATCAGGGTCAGGGTCAGGGTCAGGTTCAGGGACAGGGTAAGGGTTAGAGGGCTAGGGTTAGGGCTAAGGTCAGTGTTATGGTTAGTGTTAGGGTTAGGGTTAGGTCAGGGTTAGAGTTAGGGTTAGGTTTAGGGTTCAGGGTCAGGGTCAGAGTCAGAGTTAGAGGTTAGGGTTAGGGTCAGGGTCAGCATCAAGGTCAGGGTCAGGGTCAGAGTTAGAGGTTAGGATTAGGGTTAAGGTCAGGATCAGTGTCAAGGTCAGGGTCAGGGTCAGGATTGGGGGGTAAGGATTATTAAGCAGGGTTAGTTAGAGTTCAAAAATGGAATATTGTGACATCAAAATAGAACATTGTGATGTCATAGTATACCATTGTGGTGACAGAGCATTGGGATGTCATTATAGAGAACTGTGATGTTATAATATGCATTGTGATGTCATAGTTGAGCATTGTGATGTCATATTTAAGCATTGTGATGTCATATAAGTGCATTGTGAAGTCATAGTTGTGCAGTGTGAAGTCAAAGTAAGCATTCTGATATAAGAGATCATTGTCATGTCATAATAGAGCATTGTGATGTCATAGGAGAACACTGTGGTGTAATAGTAGAGAACAGTGTATCAGTTGAGCATTGTGATGTCATAGTAGAGAATAATGATGTCATAATGGAGCATTGTGATGTCATAATAGAGCATTGTGAAGTCTTAGTATAGCATTGTGATGCCCGAGTTGAGCATTGTTATGTCATATTTAGAATTGGAACGTCACAGTGGAGCAATGTGATGTCATAATNGAACATTGTGATGTCGTAATGGTGCATTGTGATGTCATATTAGAGAATTGTGTTGTGAAAATAGAGAACTGTATTGTAAGAGTACAGCTTTGTGATTTTATATACAGCATTGTGAGGTCAAAATGGAGAATTGTGATGTCAAAATGTCACTATGTTATGTCATAGTAGAGCATGGTGATGTCAAAATAGAGCATTGTGATGTCATAATTGAGATATGTGATGTCATTAGGGAGTATTATTATATCAGAGTAGAGAATTTTGTTGTCATAATAGTACACTTGGATGTCATACGATAGCATTGTTATGTCAGAGCAGAGCATTGTTATGTCATAGTTGAGCATTGTGATGTTATAATGGAGCATTGGGATGTCATAATACAGCATTATGATGTCATAGTTGAGCATTGTGATGTCATAATAGAGCATTGTGATGTCATAATGAAGCATTGTGATATCATAATAGAGCAATATGATTTCATACTAGAGCTTTGTGATGTCATAATGGAGCATTGTGCTGTCATAATAGAGCATTGCCATATAATAGATCATTGTTCTTGTCATAATAGAGCACTGTTATGTCACAGTAGAGAATTGTGATGTCATAATAGAGCATTGTAATGTCATAATAGAGCATTGTGATGTCATAATNGAGCATGATGATGTCATATTAGAGGATTGTGATGTTATAATGAAGCACTGTGATGTCATAGTAGAGCATTTTGATGTCACTGGAGCACTGTGATGCTTTAATGGAGCATTGTGATGTGGTAATAGAGCATTGTGACAATAATAGAGCACTGTGATATCATAAAGGACTATTGAGATGTCATGATAGAGCATTGTGATATCATAATGGAGATTTGTGATGTCATAGTAAAGCATTTTGATGTCATAATAGAGCACTGTGGTATCATAATGAAACATTGTGATGTCATAATAGAGCATTGTATTGTGATAAAGGAGCATTGTAATGTCATAGCAGAGCATTGTGCTTTCAAAATAGAGCACTGTGATGTTATAATGGAACATTGTCATGTCATAATGGAGCATTGTAATGTTATAGTAGAGAAAAGTACTGTCATTTTAGAGCACAGTGATGTCATAATAGAGCATTGTATTGTCATAATAATTATTGTGATGTCATAATGGAGCATTGGTATGTCATAATAGTCCATTGTGATCTCCTAATACAGCATTGTGATGTCTAAAAAGAGCATTGTGATGTCATAAGCAAGCACAGTGATGACATAATAGAACATTGTGATATCATAATGGAGCATTGTGATGTCATTATAGTCATTGTGATTTCATAATAGAGCATTGTGAGGTCATAATGGACTATTGTGTTTGTTGCCATAATGTCATGCTATGATGTCAGAGAACTGCATGGTGACATCATAATAAAGCATTGTTATATCATGAAAGAGCAATGTGATGTCATGGTAGAGCATTGAGATGTCATAATAGAGCATTGTGATATCATAATGGAGCATTTTCATGTCATAATAGAGCATTGTGATGACATTATGGAGCACTCTGATGTCATATAGATCGTTGTGATGTTATAATGGAGCATTGCAATATCATAATAGAACATTGTGATGTATTAGTAGAGCATTTTGATGTCATAATGAAGCATTGTGATATCATAATAGATTAATATGACATCATACTAGAGGTTTGTGATGTCATGGTGGAGAATCTTGTTGACATACTAGAGCATTTTGATGTCATGTTTGAATATTGTGATGTCATAGTAGAGCATTGTGGTGACATAGGTGAGAATGGTGATGTCACAGTAGAACACTGTAATGTATTTGAGCATTGTGATTTCATATTTGTGNATTGTGATGTAATATAGAGCATTATGATGTCATAAGAGAGAATTGTGATATTATAATCAAGCATCTTGATTCATAATAGAGCATTGTAATGTCATCATTTTGCATTGTGATGTCATAGTAAACCATTGTGGTTTCATTGTAAAGTATATTATTGTCATAATAGATAACTACCATTCCACAAGAGAACATTTTTTGTAATAATGTAGCATTACAATGTCATAAAAGAGCATTGTTATGTCATCATTACAGACCATTGTGATATTATAGAAGAGCACTGTGATGTCATAATTGAGTACCGTGATGTCAAAATGGATCGTGGTGATGTTGTAATAGAGATTGTGATGTCATAATAGAGCATTGTTATGTCATAGTTAAGCATTTTGATGTCTTAATGGATCATAGTAATTTCAGAGTAGAGGATTGTGATGTCATAATGGACCATTGTGTTGTCATAAGGAAGCACTGCGATATCAAAAAGAACATTATGATATCGTAGTAGAGCACTGTGATATCATAATGGACAATTGTTATGGCATAACAGAATACTCTGTTCTCATAAAAGAGCATTATTATGTCATAGAAGAGCATTGTGATGCCATAAGGAGCATTGTCATGTCATAGTGGAGCACTGTGATGTCATAATGAAGAAATGGGATTCAAAATGGAGCACTGTGGTGTCACAACGACAATGTGCTGTTATAGTAGAGCATTGTGATGTCAGAGTAATTCTCTGTGATGACATAAAGCACATTGAGTTCTCACAGTAGGGAATTGTGATGTCATAAAGGAGTATTGTGATGTCATAATACAGAATTGTNATTTCATAATGGAGCATTGTTATGGCAAAAGAGAGCATTGTGATGTCACAGTAGAACACAGTGATGTCATAATCGAGCATGGTGATGTCATATTTGAACATGGAGGATTGTGATGTCATAAAGGTGCATTGTGATATCCGAGTAGAGCATTGAGATGTCATAATGGAGTATTGTAATGTCATAATAGAGCATTGTGATGTCATAATGGAGCATTGTGCTGTCATAGCAGAGCATTGTGATGCCATAATAGAGCACTGTGTTGTCATAATAGATCATGGTGGTGTCATAATTGTGAATGATGATGTCATTATAGAGCATCATTATGTCATAGTAAAGCACTGTGATGTCATAATGGAGAACCATGATGTAATTGCAGAGAATTTTGATGATATAATAGAGTATTGTAATGTCATAATGGAGCTTATGATGTCATAGTTGAGCACTGTGATGTTGCAAAGTACCATTGTGATGTCATATCTGACAACTGCTATGACATAATGGAATATTTTGATGTCATAGTAGAGTATTGTCTTGTCATAAGAAGCATTGTCATGTCCTAATATAGCATTGTATTTATAGTAGAGCATTGCTATGTCATAATGGAGCATTGGGTTGTCATAGTGGACCATTATGATATCATATAGTGCATTGTGATGTCNTNGTGGAGCACTGTGATGATATAGTAGAGCATTTTGATGTCATGTTGGGACCTTGAGATGTCAGAGCATTGTGATGTCATAATACAGCCTCATGATGTCATAATGGAGCACTGTGATGGCACTAGAGAGCATTGTGATGTCATAATGGAGCATTATGATGTCNTGGTAGACCACTGTGATGTCATAATGGTGCATTGTGAGGTCATAACAGAGGATTGTACAGTCATAATGGAGAATTGTAATGTCATAACAGAGAATAGTGATGACATAATGGAACATGATGATGTCATAGTTGAGACTTGCGATGTCATAATGGAGCATTGTGATGTCATAAGTGAGCACTGTTATAATGGACCATTGACCTGTTATAGTAGAGGATTATGATGTCATAATGGACCCTTGTGCCTTCATAACTAACAACTGTTATGACACAATGGAGCATTGTGATGTCATAGTAGAGCATTGTGTGGTCATAAGGATCATTGTCATGTCCCTATGTAGTACTGTGATGTTGTAGTAGAGCATTATTATGTCATAATGGAGCACTAAGTTGTCATAGTGGAGTATTGTTATATCATAATACAACACTGAGATATCATAAAGGAGCAGTGTGATGTTATAGTAGCTTTGTGATGTCATTATGGAACATTGTGATATCATAGTAGCACATTGTGATGTCATATTGGAGCATTTTGGTCATAATAGAGCATTGTGATGTCATAATTGAGCATTGTTGTGTCATAATAGAACAATGTGTTCTGTCATAATGGAGTATTTTGATATCATAATAGAGCAATGTGATGTCATAATGGTACATAATGATGTCATTATAGAGCAATGTCATGTCATAGTAGAGTACTGTGATGTCATAATCAAGCACTGTGATGTCATTGGAGTGTATGTTGATGTCATAATATAGTATGATGTCAGAATCGAGCATTGTAATGTCATAATAGAGCATTGTGATGTCATAGAAGAGCATTGTAGTATATTAGCATAGAACTGTGGTGTCATAATGGAACACTGTGATTGTGATGTCATAATGAAGCACTGTAATGGTTTTTAGAACATTTTGATGTTATAATGGAGTGTTTTGATGTCATAATACAGAATCATGATGTCATAAAAGAGCATAGTGATGGCATAAGAGACCATTGTAATGTCATAATGGAGCATTACGGTGTCATAATAGAGCATTGTGAAGTCTTAGTATAGCATTGTGATGCCCGAGTTGAGCATTGTTATATCATATTTAGCATTGGAATGTCACAATGGAGCAATGTGATGTCATAATAGAACATTGTGATGTTGTAATGGTACATTATTATGTCATAATTGAGCATTTTGATGTGTAATCGAGCATAGTGATATCACAAGAGCATTGTCAGGTCATAAGAGAGCATTGTGATGTTATAATGCAGAATTGTGATGTTATAGGAGAGTATTGTGATATCATAAAGAGCATTGTCATGTCATAATATAGCACTGTGATGTTATAGTAGAGCATTATTATATAATTATGCAGCACTGAGTTGTCATAGTAGATCATTGTGATGTCATAATGAAGAACTGTGAAGTCATAATAGAATATTGTGATGTCATAATGGAGATTTCTGGTGTCATTACAGAGCATTGTGATGTCATAATAGTCCATTTTATGTCAAAATAGAGCATTGTGATGTCATAATGGGATATAGTGATGTCATAACAGTTCATTGTAATATCATAATAGGGTAATTTGATGTCAAAAGAGAGCATTGTGATGTCATAATTGAGCATTGTGATGAAATAATAGAGGATTGTGATGTCATAATGGAGCATTGTGATGTCATAAGAGATCATTGTGATGTCAAAGTAGAGTATTTGGTGTCAAAATGGTGAATTGTGTTGTCAAAATAGTGCATTGTCATGTGAAAAGGGAGCTTTGTGATGTCATAATTGTCCACTGTGATATCATAATAGTATATTTTGATGTCAAAAGAGAGCATTGTGATTTCATAATGGAGCATTATGATGTCATACTAGAGCACTATGATGTGATAAGGGAGACCTGTGATGTCATAATTGAGCATGTGATCTCACAATACAGCATTGTGATGTCATAATGTAGCATTGTGATGTCATAGTAGAGCATTGTGATTTCATAATAGAGCAATGTGATATCAAAATGGAATACTGTAATGTCATAACAGAGCATTGCAATGTCATAATGGAGTATTTTGATGTCATATTTGAGAATTATGATGTCTTAATAGAGCACTGTGATGTCGTTAAGGAGAATTGTTATGTTATAAGAGAGGATAGTGATGTCATATTACAGCATTGTTATCTGTTAATAGAGCATTGTTTTGTCATAATGGAGTATTGTGATGCTATAGGTGAGCATTGTGATGTCATAATTCACCATTGTCTTGTCGTAAGGGAGGACAGTGATGTTATAGTGGAGCACTGTGATGTTATAGTAGAACATTTTGATGTCTTAATAGAGCATTGTGATGTCATAAGTATTGTCGTGTCATAATACAGCACTGTGATGTCATAATGAAGAATTGCTATGTCATAATGGAGCACTGTGATGTTGTCATAATATAATAATGTGTTGTCATATTAGAGCTTTGTGATATGATGGTACAGCTCTGTGATAACATAATGACACATTGAGTTGTCATAGTATGGCATTGTGATGTCTTAATGTAGCATTGTGATATCATAATGGAGCATTAGGATGCCATTACAATGCATTGTTATGCCATAGTAGAGCACTGTGTTGTCATAACATAGCTCTGTGATGTTATAATAGAACATTGTGATGTGATAATGGAGCATTGTGATGTCATAATGGAGCACTGGGGTATCATAATGTAGTATTGTGATATCATAAGGGAGCATTGTCATGTCATAATTGTCCATTCTGGTTTCATGATGGAGCACTGTGATGTCATAATAGGGCATTGTAATGTCATAATGGACCATTTTGATGTCACAATGGGAAATTGTCATTTCATAATGGAGGACTGTGATGTCATAATAGAGCATAGTTATTTTCATAGTAGAGCATAGTTATGTCAAAATAAAGAATCGTGATGTTATAATTGAGAATTGTGAAGTCATACTAGTCCTTTCTGATGTCATAAAAGGGTATTGTGATGTCATAATAGAGCATTGTTTTGTCATAATGGAGCATTTTGATGTCATAGATTGTTATTATGATGTCATAATGAAGCATCGTGATGTCATAACACAGCACTGTGATGTAATCATGGTGCATTGTGATGTCATATTGGCCCAATTTATTGTCATAATGGAGCATTATGATGACATAAGAGGCATTGTGATGTTATATTCTAGCTTTCTGATACCAGTGCTAAAAGGAGAAANGGATGGGCCTGAAGAAAGAAATTTTTTCCTGAGGTCGTTTTCCAAGTACTTTGAATGTATGTGTCCAAAGAGTGATCAGTCCACACTGTTAGCTAGTCTTGGGCAAAATCAATTGGGAAAGATATGATGGCACACATGATATTCGTAACAGAAAACAGCTGATACATAACAAGCCAAATATCACCAAATACTCCCTGGAATTTGGCTTCCTCTAAAGGAATTCCTTGATCTCTTCAGGTAGTAGGTTTGCCATAAGCAGCTGAGTTCTTATAATATATTCCTGCAGCCGGTAGCAATTATGTAGCATTGTGATATTGTATTAGAACTTTATGCTGTCATTTTACTAAATTGTGATGTTATAATGGAGCATTGTGATGTTAAAACAGTGGACTGTGATGACATAATAGAGCATTGTGATGTTATAGTAGAGCACTGTGATATCATACTTGAGCAATGGGATGTCACATGAGCATTGTGATGTCATAATAGAGAATAAAGTTTTCATAGTTGAGCTTGTGATGTCATAATGGAGGATTGTGATGTCATAATAGAGAATTGTGATGCCATAAGAGCATTGTAATATCATATTGGAGCATTGGGCTGTTATACTAGAGCATTGTGATGTCATAATAGAGCATTGTGATATTATCGTAGAGCAATTTGATGTCAAATAGAGCATTGTGAGGTCAAAATGGAGTACTGGGGTGTCGTAGTAGGGCATTGTGATGTCATAGTAGAGCATTGTAATGTCAAAATACAGAATTGGAATGTCATATTAGAGTATTAAGATTTCAAAATACACCATGGTGATGTCATAATAAAGCATTGTGATATGATAAAAGAGCAATATGATGTCATATTAGAGCCTTGTGATGTCATATTAGAGCAATGTGATGACAGAGTAGAGCATTGTGATGTCATAATAGAGAATTAAGATGCCATAATTGAGTATTGTGATGTCATAATAGAGCATTGTGTTGTCATAATGGAGCATTTCGATGTTATAGTAGAGCATTGTGATGTCTGAATAGAGCATTGTCATATCATAGTAAAGCATTGTTTTTCATATTGCATACTATTGTCATAGTAGAGAAATGGAATGTCATAATAGAGCACTTGTTTGTCATTATGTAGCATTGTGACATCATAGTAGAGCACTGTGATGTTATAACACAGCATTCTTATGTCATAATGGAGCATTGTGATGGCATAATAGAGCATTGTGATGGCATAATCGAGCACCATGATATCATATTAGAGCTTTTGATGTCATAATGGAGTTTTTTATGTCATAATAGAGCAATGTGTTGTCAGAGTAGACCATTATGATGTCATAAAATACCATTGGGAATGTCATAATGGAGCACTGTGATGTCATAATAGAGCATTGTGATGTCATAATATAGTTTGTGATGCCATAGTTAAGCATTGTCATGTCATAGTAGAGCATTTTGATGTCAAAATGGAGCATTGTTATGTCATAATAGAGCATTGTGATGTCATTTAGTGCGTTGTGATGTCAAAATGATGCAATGTGTTGTCATAATAGAGCANAGTAATGTCATAGTAGAGCATTCTGATATTATTGTATACAATTGTTGTTTCCTATTACAGCATATTTTTGTCATAGTAGAGAATTATCATACCATAATAGAGCAGCAGTTTGTCATAATATAACATTGGGATATCATAATAGAGAATTTTGACATCATAATATAGCATTGTGATGTCATAATAGATTATTGGATTATCATGGTAGGTAATTGTGCTGTCATTGCAGAGCACTGTTATTTAATAGTAGTGCATTGGATGTCATACTAGAACATTTTGATATCATATAGATAATTATGATGTCAAAACGGAACATTGTGATGTCATAATGGCACATTGTGGTGTCTTTATAGACCAATGTGTTGTTAGATTAGTGCAATGAGATATCATAAAAGACCATTGTGATGTCACAATCAAGCACTATGATGTCATAATACGGCACTGTGATGTCATATGAGAGCATTCTAGTGCCACAGTAGATCATTGTGATGTCATAATTGAGCATTTGTTTGTCATAATATAACACTGTGATATAATACTAGAACATTATGATATCATAGCAGAAAATTGTGATGTAATAGTAGAACACTGTGATGTCAGAGTAGAGTATTGTGACATCATATAGAGAATTGTGATGCCATAATGGAGCAATGTGATACCATAATCGAGCATTGCTCATTTATATTAAAGCCTACTATTGTCATAGTAGTGAATTATCATGCCATAATAGAGCATTTGTTTGTCATAAGGTAGCCTTGTGGTGTCATAGTAGGGCAATGTGATGTCATAATAGAGCATTGTGATGTCATAGTAGAGTACTGTTATGTCATTATAAAGCATTGCAATGTCATGGTTGAGAATTGTGTTTCCATAGTAGAGCATTGTGATGTCATATAAAGCACTGTAATGTCATAATGAAGCATTGTGATGTCAATATTGAATATTGCAGTGTAATAAAAGAGCAATGTGTTGTCAGAGTAGAGCCTTGTGATGTCATAAAGACCATTGTGATATCACAATGGAGCAATGTGATATCAAAATAGAGCACTGTGATGTCATAGTAGAGCACTGTGATGTTATAAGGAGCATTTTGACATTATAATAGACAATGTGATGTCATAGGGGAGCACTGTGTATTCATCATAGAACAGAGAGATGTCATAGTTAAGCATTGTGATGTCAATGCAGAGTATTATGGTTTTATATTAAAGCATATTATTGTCATAATAGAGAATTGTCATACCATAATAGCGCATTTATTTGTCATAATATAACTTTGTGATATCATAATAGAGCTTTTGAAGGGCATAATAGAGCGTTATAATGCCATTGTAGATTTTTGTCTTTGTAGCTTTGTAGCTTTGTGATGTCATAATGGAGGATTGTGATATCATAATAGAGCATTGTGATGTCATCGTAGAGCATAGTGATGTCATAATGGAGTACTGTAATATCATACTAGAGCATTTTGAGGAAATAGTAGAGCATTGAGATGTCATAACAGAGCAATTTACTTCATAACAGAGCATTTTAATGTAATAGTAGAGTATTGTGATGCCATAGTAGAGCATTGTGATGTCTGATTTTAGCATTGTGAGGACATAGTAGAGCATTTTGACATCATAATAGAACATTTTGATGTCATAATAGAATATTGTGATGTCATAACGGAATATTTTGATGTCATAGTAGATAATAGTGATGTCATAATGGAGCATTGTGATGTCAAAGTAGAGCATTGTGATATCACAGTAGAGTATCTGAAATCATGATAGTGCATTAAGTGGTCACAATGGACAATTTTGAAGTCATAATAGACCATTGTGTTATCATATAGAGCAATTTAATGTCATAATAGAGCATTGTGATGTTATTGTAGAGCACTTTCTTGACATAGTAGAGCACTGTGATGTCATACAAGAAAACTTGACATCAGCTAACATCATTGTGATGTCATAATGGAGTATTGTGAAGTCATANTGGAGCATTGTTATGTCATAAAAGAGCAATGTGTTGTCAGAGGAGACCTTTGTTATGTCATAAAATACCATTGTGATGTCATAATGGAGCACTGTAATGTCATAATAGAGCATTGTGATGTCATAATATAGCTTTGTGATGCCATAGTAGAGTATTTTGGTGTCAAAATGGAGTATTGTTATGTCATAATAGAGCATTGTGATGTCATTTACTGCATTGTGATTTCAAAATTGAGCATTGTGTTATAATAGAGCAGAGTGATGTCATAGTAGAGCATTCTGATATTATACTAGACCATTATTGTTTCCTATTAAAGCATATAATTGTCATAGTAGATAATTATTGTACCGTAATAGAGTAGCAGTTTGTCATAATGTAACATTGTGATATCATAATAGAGAATTTTGACATCATAATATAACATTGTGATATCATAGAGCATTGTGATGCTATAATAGATCATTGCGATGTCATGGTAGATAATTGTACTGTCATTGTAGAGCACTGTTTATTAGTACTGCATTGGATATTGTATTAGAACATATTGATATCATATAGATAATTATGATATCATAACAGAGCATTGTGATGTCATAATGGAACACTGTGGTGTCATAATAGAGCAATGTGCTGTCANCCTAGAACACTGTGATGTCACAATAGAGCATTGTGATTTTGTAATTGAGCATTGTGCTGTCATAATAAAGAATTGTGATGTCATAGTAGAGAATTGTCATTCCATATTAAAGCTTTTCTTTGTCATGATGTGGAGATATAATAATAGAGCATTGTGATGTCATAATAGAGCATTGTAGTATCATAGCAGAGCATTGTGATGTCATAGTAGAGCATTGTGATGTCATAGTAGAGCATTACTATGTCAGAGTTGGTCTTTGTGGTGTCTTAGAAAATTTTGCTGTCATAAGAGCATTGTGATATCATATTAGAGCATTGTGATATCACAGTAGAGCATTGTGATATCATATTTGAGCATTGTGTGGATATAGTAGAAAATCCTGACATCATAATAAAGCATTTTGATGTCATAACAGAGTACTGTGATGTCTTAATAGAATATTGTGATGTCATATTAGATAATAGTGATATCATAATGGAGCATTGTGATGTCACAGTAGAGCATTGTGATATGATAGAGCATTCTGACTTCATAATAGAGCATTGTGATGTCATTTTAGAGAATTGTTTTGACATAGTAGAGCATTGTGTTGTCATAGCATTTGATATCAGTGTACAGCATTGTGATATCATATAGAGCACTGAGATATCATAATGGAGTATATGGGGAAATTACTAAGGCAACTCATGTAGTTATCAGGTTTATTTAGNACAACTTACAGCAGGTAAAGGGGTTGGTCACAGGATCCAGGAGAGGTGAGGTGCAGTCCAGTGGTGTAGTCGAAAGTTTGTCCTGTCCTGCGGGGCTCCCAGAGCTACTTTGACCCAAGTAAACACACAGAGGCTTATATTATCTTCAAACCCTGGCCGTGGCAGGCTTCTTGCTAGCTAGCTCCCACATCCCAAATCAACCCATCTTTATAAATCTATGTTGCCACGTTTTCCATGGCTTTATCTGTGTGCCGTTACATGCTGTTCTCTAGATGGCAAAATGGCGTCTCCCTGCTCTGCTTTTCTCCTTCTCCTTTGAATC
>LZPO01087357.1:31562-46975 GCA_001675575.1 Neotoma lepida | reverse complement strand
GCTGAAGCAGAGGCCTAGAGCCCCTCTCAGTGCCTCTACAGTCATGGCAGTAAGCTGTGGGCTCAGGTGGAAACTCAGGCCTGAACTTGGGTGGGAGCCCACGTGGGCTGGGGGAGAGGTGGGCTCACCCACAGTGTTTTTGTCGGTCTGGGGGCTAAGCTTGCCTGTATGAAGCAGGAACATGTTTTTGGCTCCGTTTTTAGGTGGAAACTTGTGCCCCACATATGGGCGCCATTTGTAGTTGAAAGTTTGTCCGGTCCCACGGGGCTCCCAGAGCTACTTTGACCCAAGTAAACACACAGAGGCTTATATTATCTTCAAACCCTGGCCGTGGCAGGCTTCTTGCTAGCTAGCTCCCACATCCCAAATCAACCCATCTTTATAAATCTATGTTGCCACGTTTTCCATGGCTTTATCTGTGTGCNGTTACATGCTGTTCTCTAGATGGCAAAATGGCGTCTCCCTGCTCTGCTTTTCTCCTTCTCCTTTGAATCTCCTGCCTACCTTTATTCTGCCTCACCATTGGCCAAACAGCTTTATTTATCAATCAATCAGAGCAACACATTTTCAGAAAGACATTCCCATCACAGTGGTGTTCTTTGGAGANCTCTGCCTGGTCTACCATCCAGTGTCCAGGATCCAGGAACCAAGAGGCCTGGCAGGGACTGATCTCCTGTCTTAAAGGCTNCTGTCTCGGCTCACCCCAGGGGGAGGTCCTAGGTGGGCATTACAGTTACTGGAAGCCTCACTAGTGGTTGTACTTCTAGGTCAAGGCTGAAACTGCTGTCCATTACATCTCCCCCTTTTGTCTAAATAAGAAAATTCTAACCTAATACAAAACTATATACAATAGGAATGATTATCAAATATAGAAATCATTCCAAAAGTTTTCTTATAATATTTTCTAGGTAAGATACAAGAAGATTGTAACTATAACTGTTATTCTTCAATCCCATCAAAGACCTGAGAAGGAATATAATAACAAACACCTGAGAAACGGGAGAAGGATGCAAGCAACTTGCTTTATATTGTAATAAGCAAAAAACTGTCTCATTTTATTGGAGACATAAGCTGAGGCATTATCTGTCTTAATTTGTACAAGTATTCCCATGATGACCATAACTTCTAATAGGTGTGTAATCACAGAACCAGCCTTTTAAGAACTCATAGGAGTTGCCCAGTATGGTGTACATTAATCTTCCAAATTCTGAGAAATGAAATATATCCATCTGCCAAATTTTATTTCTTTGTACACCTTTTGGATTGCTCCCTGCAGGTAATGGAGTTTGATTATAGAACAAACAAGTAGGACACTGTTTGCAATATTCTTGGCTTGTTGCCAAGTGATGGAGAAATCCTTCTTCAAACCTTTGGTATTTACATGGTGTTTCTTATGAAATTCTGAGGCTTCTAGCACGTTACCTATTAGTAACTGATCAATCTCATCATTACCTTGTGCTAGAGGTCCTGGCAGGCCCATATGGGATCTGATATGTGTTTTATGTATATAGGATGTTCCCTATTTCTGATGATTTCCTGCAATTGTATGAATAATGAAGTTAATTCTGTATTATCAGAAGTAAATTCAGCAGTTTCAATATGTAAAACAACTCTCTCTGCATATTTGGAGTCAGTGACTATATTGAGTGGTTCTGTGAAGTCCATCAATACCATAAGAATGGCATACAGTTCTGTTTTTTGTACCAAGTTGTATGGACTTTGAACCACTTTACTTAAGTCTCCTGATTTGTATCCTGCTTTACCTGATTTATTTGCATCAGTATAGAGTGTGAGGACTCTATAAATTGGCTTTTATCATTCAATGTGAGGAAGGACCCATTCAGTCATCTTTATGAATTCTATTCTCTTGCTTTTGGGATAACAGTTGTTAATCTCTCCCAAAAGGTCACTGTAGGCTCTCTGCCAGTATTCATTATCTTTCCATAGTGAGGAAATTTCCTCATTAGTTAAAGGTACTACAATTTCTGCTGGGTCCATTCCTGTCAACTGGTGAAGTCTTAATCTTCCTTTTAGAATCAAATCAGAGATCTTCTCTATGTAAGTCTTTAACTTCTTACTTGGTTTACATGATAGAAATATCCACTCCAATATAATATCTTCCCTCTGCATCAAAATACCTGTGGGGGAATGTCTGGAGGGAAGTATGATCAAAATGCATTTAAGTTCTGGATTCACATGATCCACATGTGCTTCTCGTATTGTCTTTTCTACGAGAGCCAATTCTTTCTCAGCTTTGGCTGATAATTCTCTTGGACTATTTAATTCTTTGTCCCCTTTTAGAGTATTANCCAAATTTTGTAGTCTATCTTTAGATATTCCCATGATACCCAGAAAATATTTTATATATCCTATATTTGTGAGCCTAAAGTTTTATATCTAATTTATCTTTTATTATAACTAAGGAAAACTATAATCATAACTATCTAGTCTTCAACTACATCAAAGACCTCAGAAGGATATAATACTACCTAAGTAAACAGGAAGAGCATTGTAAGCAACTTCCAAAAATCTAGAATGACAGAGACAGTTGTCTGCCTAGACAGTCACCCAAAGTTCCTCTGTATCCTTGGGGTGTGGGTTCGAGCCACACATTGGGTACCAAATGTAAGACGAAGTTTTAAATGTATTATTAATAAACACATGAAACAAGAAATAAGGGTGAAAATCTGANAGAGATCAGAGGAATTAGGAACAAGCCACCAGCTAGCTTCATCTCACCAACACTGCCACTGCTTCCAAAGTGAGTGAAGAGTGTGACTTGCTCTCTAAGCAGGCTTTTCATGCCTGTCCATTTTGCTAACTCATTTCCTCTTACCACCAAGCTACATCACTTCCTGTCTGTCTGCACAGACCTCCAGAACTCTGTGGTTGATGCTGGGATTAAAGGCGTGTGCCACCACTGCCTTACAACTTGTTCCCTAGTGTGACCTTGGACTCACAGAGAAGCAGATGGATTAAGGGCATATGCTAACTTGCATGACTTTTATTTTTACTACTATCAGCTGGCTGCCCATTTTCCTCTGATCCTCAGATAAATTTTATTGGAGGACACAGGTAAAATGTCACCACAGAATGCTGTGTAAATTATTATGGTAAATACCAAAATGGTACAGGCCAGATATGCTTTAGGAAGGTCATAATTTTCCGGGAAAATGTCATTCATCATACAGGCAAAAAATTGTTAAATTCTTGCAAAGGAATGTTATCTGCCATATTATAAGAAATATTCAAAATTTGTTAATCATTTTCAAAGTGTAAAATTATCAAGTACTCTTACCTGTAATGAAACATTGGCTTACTTATCTTACCGTCATTGAGATTGGTTTTTTTGAANTGTAGTAGCACTTTTCAGCCAGTAGGTGTTGCTTGAGTAGTGCTAAAGCCAGTCCCACTGGAGACTGGCTGGCAGCAGCTGCAGGCAGGGGTGGAGTTCTGTGTTCACGTGTGCAGGAGCAGCGGAAGCAGCGAGGAGGAAGCAGATCTTCCAGCTTCTCCCTGGAGCTTCAGGGCCCCCGGCTTGGCTTTTGTTACTGCCTTGGCCCTTCAGTGCTCCTTCCTCCTCTAAGAAGCCTGGCTTGTGAGATTCAGTGGCCTGAGCTTAGGGCAAGGAGAGCTGAGCTCCAGGAGGATGACTAATGGTCAGCTGCCATGGTCCAGAGGCTCTCTCAGTGACTCTGCAGCCATGGGGGCAGCACCCTTGGGGAGCTCACCAGGAGGACAGCAGAGGTGTCTATTTTAAGCAGCTTCTGACAGAGACAGTAAGACAGTGGAAGCTGTGGGCTCAGGCAGGAGCTCGGGTGGAAGCTAGGGCNGGAGCTGGTTTTCGGGGGTGTGGGGGTGGAGAGCCTTCACCCATGGTGGCTCTTGCTGATCTGGGGCCTAAACTTTCCGGGGGAGCTGGGATTGGACTTAGCTGTTCCCTGTGTAGGGAATGGAACCAGGCTTGCTGCCAGCAAGCTGGCTAGAAGAGAGGAAAAGAAGGAGTGGTATCTCTTGGTGAAGGGGTAAGTGGTGGGTCCCCAGGAGGGGCGGGAATTTTAAAAAGATGGGAGAAAAGAGNCAAGGAAGTGTGGAAAATGTGCTACAGCTGAAGTACCCTCATTTAAAAGTAAGACCCTCACTTAAAAATAATTTTAAGCTATCAGCCTCTGCTTGAACTAAAAGAAATAGGCCTGAGTCCCGAGCCTCCTCGAAATGCCGACAAGAGGCTCCAGGAATTCAAACAGTACAAAAGTCACAAAGTCAGGTTGCCCGGAGGGCTATCTGAAAGCAACTGATTAACCACTGAATGTCCCAGCTCCGGAGATAGCTGATAGGACAAATAACAGGTTAACCCGAACAGTAAGCAGAGATAAGCTGATCAAATGAAGGATCAGGAACTATAGAAATTCCTAAGAGTAAGCTGGTAAAAAAATGAACCCGCACTGACCCCCTCCCCTTTGAGAAATTTTGGGGTTTTGCCTTTAAAAGCTAAGCTCACAAAGAGAGAGCAATTCTCCTCCCCGCCTCGTTTCGACGTGGTGCTGTGGACAAGAATTCCGAGCTAGCTTGTGTTATGCATGTACTGAATAAA
Source organism: Neotoma lepida (assembly GCA_001675575.1). NCBI lineage: Eukaryota > Metazoa > Chordata > Mammalia > Rodentia > Cricetidae > Neotoma > Neotoma lepida. The sequence goes on along the minus strand of LZPO01087357.1, from coordinate 42,381 downwards.
CCTTGCTGTTGCATTCTGGACATCCTTAGTCTCCGGTGGTCTTTTTGGGGGTCCCAAATCTGGGCATAACAACAGCAACGGAGGAGGCTGAGGGCGGAAGCCACCTGGGTGTTTGGAGTTCGCCCCAATGTGAGCACCAGATATAGGGGGAAATTATTAAGGGAACTCCATGTAGTTAACAGAGGGTTTGTTTAGGGCAACTTATAGCAGGTAAAGTCGTTGGTCACAGGTTGAGAAGAGGCAAAGTGCAGTCCAGTGGTGTTCTCTGGAGAACTCTGCCTAGTCTACCATCCAGCTTCCAGGATCCAGGAACCAAGAAGGCCAGCATAGAAAGATCTCCTGTCTTAAAGGCTCCTGTCTTGGACCNCCCCANGGGGAGATACTAGGAGGGCATGGCAGTTACCAGAAGCCTCATTAGGGGTAGTGCTTCCAGGTAAGGCTGGAACTGCTGCCCACTAAAATGGAGAATTGTGATGCTATAATGGAGCATTGGGGTGTCATAAAAGAGCAATGTGTTGTCAGGGTAGAGCATAGTGACATCAAACAAGACCAATGTAGTGTCATAATTGAGCACTGTGATGTTATAATAAAGCATTGTGATGTCATAATAGAGCATTGGAACTTCATGTTAGAGAATTGTGTTGCCATAGTAGAGCATTGTGATGTCAGAGTAGAACATTTGATGTCAGATTAGAGTTTTGCGGTGTCATAGAGAATTGTGATGCTATAATGGAGCATTGTGATGTCATAATAGAGCAATGTGTTGTCATAGTAGAGAATTGTGATGTCATAAGAGAGTATAGTGATTTTGTAATGGAGCATTTGGATGTCATAATAGAGCTTTGTGATGTCATAGTTGAGAATGTCAAGCCATGTTAGAGCATTTGATTGTCATAAGGTAGCATTGTGGTGTCATAGTAGAGCATTGTGGTATCANAAGAGAGCATTTTGATGTCATATGAGAATATTGTTATGTCATAATAGAGCATTGCAATGTCATGGTAGAGAATTGTGTTGCCATAGTAGTGTTGTGATGTCATATTTGAGTATTGTTATGTCATATTTGAGCATTGTGAGGACATAGTAGAATATTGTGATGTAACAATACAGCATTTTGATGTCATAATAGAGATTTGTGATGTCATAATAGGTAATGGTGATGTCATAAAGGAACATTCTGACATCATAATTGAACATTGTGTTTTCATATAAAGCAATTTGATTTCATAGTAAAGCACTGTGATATCATTGTAGAGCATTAGATATCTGCGTACAGCATTGTCATGTCATATAGAGCACTCAGATGTCAAAATGGACCATTGTGATGTTTAATAGAGCATTGTGGTGTCACAATAGAGCACTGGGTTTTCAGAGTAGAGCACTGTGATATCAGAAAAGACAATTATGATGTCATAATTGAGGACTGTGATGTTATAATAGAGCATTGTGATGTCATAAAAGAGCATTGCAAAGTCATGGTAGAGAATTGTGTTATAATAGTTGAGCATTGTGATGTCATGATGTAACATTGTGATATCATAGTAGAGCATTGTGATGTCATAGTAGAGCATTGTGATGTCACAGTAGAGTATTGTGATGATATATAGAGAATTGTGATGCCAAAATGGAGCATTGTGATAACATAATAGAGAATTGTGGTATCATAATAGATGAATGTGTTGTCATAATATAACTTTTTGATGTTATAGTAAAGAATTGTCATGCCATTTTAGAGCATTTTTTTTGTCATACTGTAGCACTGTGATAAAATAGTAGAGCATTGTGATGTCATAGTAGAGCATTGTGATGTCAGAGATAAGCACTGTGATATTCTAGTAGACTACTTAGATGTCATAATAAAGCATTGTGATGTCATTGTAGAGCATTATAATGTCATAATAGAGCTTTGTAATGTTATATTTGATCATTGTGAGGATATAGTAGAACACTGTTATATCATAATAGAGCATTTTGATGTCATAATAAAGTATTGTGATATCTTAGTAGGTAATAGTGATGTAATGATGGAGCAATGTGATGTCTCAATAGCATATTGCAATATCATAATAGAGCATTCTGATGCCATAATTGAGCATTGTATTGTCATATAGAGCAATTTGATGTCATAATAGAGCATTGTGATGTTATTTTAGAGCATTGTCTTGACATAGTAGAGCTTTGTGATGTCATATTAGAGCATTTGATACCAGTGTACAGGATTGTCATGTCATATAGAGCACTCAGATGTCATAATGCAGCATTGTCATATCATAATATACCATTGTGGCATCATAATAGAGCAATGTATCATCAGAACAGATGATTTGATGTCATAAAAGACCATTGTGATATCATAATGGAGCACTGCATTGTCATAATAGAGCATGCTTTTGTCATAGTAGAGAACTTTAGTGCCACAATAGAGCATTGTGATGTCACAGTAGAGCATTTTGGTTACATACTAAAGTGTATTATTGTCATAGTAGAGAATTATCATGCCATAATAGAGCATTTGTTTGTCAAAATGTGATATAATAGCATTGTGATATAATAGTAGAGCATTGTGATGTCATAGGAGAGTACTATGGTGTTACAGAAGAGGAGCATGATGTAATATTAGAGCACTGTGATCTCATATAGAGCATTGTGATGTCATAATGGAGAAAGTGTTTTTATAATAGAGCAGAGGGATGTCATAGTAGATCATTATGATGCCCTACTAGAGCATTTTGGTTTCATGTAAAAGCATGTTATTATCAGAGTAGAGAATAGTAATGCCATAACAGAGGTTTGTTTTTCATGATGTAGCATTGAGATATCACAGTAGAGCATTGTGATATCAAAGTAGAGTATTTGTATTAAAACATTTTTTGTTGTAGTAGAGAATTGTCATTCTACAGTAGAGCATTTGTTCGTCATAATGTAGAATTGTGATATCATATTAGAGCATTGTAGTGTCATAATACAGCATTGTGATGTCATAGTAGAACATTTTGATATCATAATAGACCATTGCAATGTCATGGTAAGGAATTGTGCAGTCATAGTAGAGAACTGTGATGTCATAGTAGAACATATGACATCATCATAGAACATTGTGATATCATATAGATCATTGTGATGTCATAATGGAGCATGCTGAAATTATAATGGAGCATTTTGGTGTCATAATCGAGCAATGTGTTGTCAGTCATGCCATATTAGAGCATTTGTTTGTAATAATGCAGCTTTGAGATGTAATATTAGAGAACTGTGATGTCATAATAGAGACTGCGATATTTTAGTAGAGCAATTTAATGTCATAATAGAACATTGTGAAGTCAGAGTAGAGCATTGTGATCCTCATAGACCATAGCAATGTGATGGTGAAGAATTGTGTTGTCATAGTAGAGTATTGTGATGTTATAGTAGAGCATTTCATGTCATAGTGTAGGATTGTGATGACATATAGAGATTTGTGATGTCATATTGGAGCATTGTGATGTCGTAATGGAGCATTGTATTATAACAGAGCAATGTATTGTCAGAGTAGAGCACTGTGATGTCATAAAAGACCATTTTGATGTCATAATAAGGCACTGTAATTTCATAGCGCATTGTGATGGCATAATAGAGCTCTGTGATGTCATAATAGAGGATTGCGATGATATAATCGACTATTGTTATAACACAAGGGAGCAATATGCAGTCATAATAGACCAGAGTGATGTCATAGCATTGTGATGTAATAGCACAGTTTTATGATTTCATATTTAGGCACACTATTGTCAAAGTAGAGAATTGTGATGCCATAAGAGCACGTTTGTTTCTCATAGTATAGAACTGAAATGTCGTAGAAAAGATAGTGATACCATATTTGAGAAATGTGAGGAAATAGTAGAGTATTGAGACATCATAATATATTATTATGATGTCAACATAGAGCATTGGTTATAAGAGAACTTACTGTTCTTATCACTTTTCTGAGCAGAGTTGAAAGACAAGTCCTCTGAGTCTCTATTAAGCACAGTTATTTTCTTCTGAGCTATCTCACTGTTTAGTACCATTGGAAAGAACAATAAAAAGAAAAGTCCCTCTTCAGAACAAAGTGTGTTTCTTGAAAGGGAACTCATTGTTGGAGTAACTTACATTAACGCAATTCAAACAGAGGTTGCTTCTTGTTGTACAAACAACAGAGCTTTTCTGGTAAGCAGACTCACTCTCGTTCTATTCCCATTAACCTAAACAAAGTGAAAAGAAGTTGCATCTGTTATTAGCAACACAGTGCCTTGGATCTACTGGAACTTACTCTGCTTATCACTCTCATGAGCAGAGTGAAAGAAAAGTCGCCTGACCTAAAAAACACAGTTCTTTTCTCTAGCTAACTCATTGTTCTAGTACCATTGGGAAATATAGTAAAGAGAAAAGTGCCTATTTCTTGAGAACAAAGTGTGTTTCTTATAAGCGAACTCATTGCTGCATTCACATTCATAAACACAATGTAAACAAAGGTTTCCTCTTGTCCTACAAACAACAGTGCTTTTTGGTAAGCACACTTACTCTTATTCTACTCCCATTCCCATACACAGTGTTAAGAAAACTGGCATCTATTACTAGCAAGTGCAGTGCAATGGAAATTACGAGAACTTACTATTCTTATTACTTTGGGAGCAGAGATGAAAAACAAGTTGCCTGAGACTCTAGAAAACAGAGTTCTTTTCATCTGAGCTAGCTCACTCTTCAAGTCCCATTGGGAAATAGATTAAAAAGAGGAGTGCCTCTGAGTTCACAACAAAGTGTATTTCTTGAAAGTGAACTCACTGCTGTATTTACATTTATAAACACAATTCAAACAGAGGCTGCCTCTTGTCCNACAAACAACAGAGCATTTCTAGTAAGCAGACTGACAATTGTCCTACTACCATTCACATACATAGTGCTAAGACAACTCGNGTTTGTTTCTAGAAAGTGCAGTGCATTGGATCTGAGAGGACTTACTGTTCTTATCACTTTCTGGAGCGGAGTTGAAAGACAAGTTGCCTGAGTCTCAAGAAATCACAATTTTTTTTTTAATATGAACTAGCTGACTGTTCTTGTCCCATTGGGAAATACAGTAAAAAGAAAAGAGCCTCTTTCTTCAAAACAAAGTGTGTTTCTTGTAAAGGAAGTCACTGCTGTATTCACATTCATTAACACCATTCAAACAGAGGTTGCCCTTTTTCTTAAACAACAGTGCTTTTCTGGAAAGCAAACTCACTCTTGTTCTACTCCCATTAACAGACACAGTGTGAAAACATCTCAGGTCTGTTATTAGCAATGGAGTGAATTGGATCTAATGGAACTTACACTTCTTATCACTCTTGAGCAGACAGAAAGACAAGTCGCCTGAGTCTCTAGAAAACACAGTTCATTCCTCTGAGCTACCTCACTGTTCTAGTCCCACTGGGAAATAAAGTAAAAAGAAAAGTACCTCTTTCTTCAGAACAAAGTGTGTTTCTTGAAAGGGAACTAAATGCTGTATTCACATTCATAAACACAATTCAAACACAAGTCGCCTCTTGTCCTACAAACAACAGTGCATTTCTGGTAAGCACACTCACTCTTGTTCTACTCCCATTCACATACACAGTGTTAAGACAACTCACGTCTGTTTGAGCAAGTGCAGTGCAATGGATAAAAGAGAATTTACTGTTCTTATCATTTTCTTGAGCAGAGTTGAAAGACAAGTCGCCTGAGTCTCTAAAAANCACAATTCTTTTCATTTGAACTAGCTCTCTGGGCTAGTCATTGGGAAACACAGAAAAAAGAAAAGAGCCTCTTTCTTCAGAACAAAGTGTATTTCTTATAAGGGAACTCACTGCTGTATTCACCTTCATAAAAGCAATTGAAACAGAGGTTGCCTCTTCTCCAACTAAAAACAGTGCTTTTCTGGTAAGCAGAATCTCTCTTTCTACCACCATTCACATACACAATGTGAAGACAACACGTGTCTGTTACAAGCAAGTGCAGTGCTTTGGATCTAAGGGAACTTAGAGCTCTTATCACAATCATTAGCAGCGTTGAAACACAAGTCACCTGAGTCTATAGAAAACACAGCACTTTTGATCTGAACTAGCTTACTCTTTTAGTCCCCCTGGGAAATATAGTAAAGAAAAAAGTGACGCTTTCCTCAGAACATACTGTGTTTCTTGTAAGCGAACTTACAGCTGTATTTGCATTCATAAATGCAATTCAAATAGATGATATCTCTTGTCTTAAAAATAAGAGTACTTTTCTTGTAAACAGTTTCACTCTTATTCTACTCCCATTCACATATACAATGTGAAGACAACTCACATCTGTTATAGCAAGTGCAGTGCATTGGATAAAAAGAACTTAATTTCTTATCATTATCTTGAGCAGAGTTAAAAAACAGGGCACCTGAATCTCCAGATAATACAATTCTTTTCCTCTGACCTTGGTCACACTTCTAGTCCCATTGAGAAAAACAATGAAAAGAGAAGTGCCTCTTTCTTCATAACAAAATGTATTTCTTCTAAGGGAAATCACTGCTGTATTTGCATTCATAAAGGCAATTGAAACAGAGGTAGCCTCTTGTCCTACAAACAACAGTGCGCTTCTGGTAAGCAGACTTACTCCTCTTCTACACCCTTTCACATACACAGTGTGATGAAATCTCACGTCTATTACTATCAAGTGCAGTTCATTGGATTTAAGAGATCTTACTGTCCTGATCACTTTCCTTAGCAGAGTTGAAAGACAAGTCGCCTCTTTCTCTAGAAAACACAGTGCTTTTCATCTGAGCTAGCTCACTGTTCCAGTCCCATTGGGAAATACAAAAAAAAGAAAAGTGCCTCTTTGTTCAGACCAAAGTGTATTTCTTGCAAGGGAAATCACTGATGTATTCACCTCCATAATAGCTATTCAAACAGAGGTTGCCTCTTGTCCTACAAGTAACAGTGATTTTCTGGTGCATACTCACTCTTGTTCTACTCCCAATCACATNCGCAGTGTGAAGACAACTTGCACCTGTTATTAGCAGTGCGATGCATTTGATCTAAGAGAACTTACTCTTCTTATCAATTTCCTGAGTAGAGTTGAAAGAAAAGTCGCCTAATTCTCTAGAACACAGTTCTTTTCATCTGAGCTAGCTCACTGTTCTAGGCCAATAGGGAAAAACAGTTAAAAAAAATCCTCTTTCTCTAGAACAAAGTGTATTTTATTTAAGGGAAATAATCGCTGTATTCACTTCCATAAAAGCAACTCAAACAGAGGTTGCTTCTTGTCTTACAAATAACAGTCCTTTTCATGTAAGAAAAATCTCTCTTGTTCTATTCTCATTCACATACACAGTGTGAAGACAACTCNTGTGTGTCACTAGCACGTGCAATGCATTGTATCTAAGGAACTTACTGTTCTATCATTTTCCTGAGCAGATTTGTAAGACAAGTCGCCTGAGTCTCTAGAAAGCACAGTTCTTTTGATCTGAGTTAGTTCATTGTTCTATTCCCATTGGCAAATACAGTAAATTAGGAGTGACTCTTCACAACAAAGTGTATTTGTTGTAAGAGAACTCACTGCTGTAGTCACATTCATAAACTGAATTCAAATACAAGTTGCCTCTTGTCCTACAAACAACAGTGCCGTTCTGGTAAGCACACTCACTTTTGTTNTTTTCGCCTTCACATACACAGTGTGAAGACAACTTGCGTAGGTTTCTAAGAAGNNCAGTGCATTGGATCTGAGAGAACTTACTGTTCTTCTCACTTTCCTGAACAGAGTTTAAAGACAAGTCACCTGAGTCTGTAGAAAACACAGTTATTTTCATCTGCGTTAGATCACTTCTAGTCACATTGGGAAATACAGTAAAAAGAGAAGTGGCTCTTTCCTCTGAACAAAGTGTGTTTCTTNTAAGANAACTCACTGCTGTAGTCACATTCATAAACTGAATTCAAACACAAGTTGCCCTTGTCCTACAAACAACAGTGTGTTTCTGGTAAGCACACTCACTCTTGTTCTACTCCCATTCGCATACACAGTGTGAAGACAACCAGCATCTGTGTCTAACAAGTGCAGTGCATAGGATCTGTGAGAACTTACTGTTCTTATAACTTTCTTGAACAGAGTTCAATACAAGTCACCTGAGTCTCTAGAAAACACTGTTCTTTTCATCTGAGTTAGCTCACTGTTCTATTCACATCGGGAAATACAGTAAAAAGAGAAGTGCTTCTTTCTTCAAAACAAAGTGTGTTTCTTGTAAGAGAACTTACTGCTATAGTCACATTCATAAACACAATTCAAACACAAGTTGCCTCTTGTCCTACAAGCAACACTGCGTTTCTGGTAAGAACACTCACTCTTGTTCTACTCCCTTTCACATACACAGTGTAAAGACAATTCGCATCTGTTTCTAAAAGTGCAGTGTTTGGGATCTGAGAGAACTAACTTTTCTTATCACTTTGCTGAGCAGATTTGAAAGACAAGTCGCCTGTGTCTCTTAGAAATGAAGTTTTTTCATATTGGCGATTGTGATATCAAAATGGAGCATTATGAGTTCATAAAAGTCCATTGTGACTTCATAATGGGTATTGTGAAGTCATAATTAAGCATGGTGTTGTCATAATTGTCCATTTTAAAGTCACATTGGAGTATTGTGATGTTATAATACAGCATTCTGTTTTCATAAAATGGCGTTGTCATGTCATAATAGTCCATTGTGACACCATAGTTGGTTATTGTGATGTCATAATGGAACATTGTTAAGTTGTAACAGTCCTTTGTGACTGCATGATGAGTATTTTGATGTGATAATGTTGTATTGTGTTGTCAAAATAGATCATTGTGATGTCATACTGGAGCAAATGTTGTGATGAAAGTCCATTTTGACGTCATATTGGAGAATTGTGATGTCATATTAAAGCATTGTGAAGTCAGTATGCAGTACTGTGATGTCNTAATAGTCCGTTGTGACCTCATAATGGGTATTGGGATTTCTTAATGGATCATTGAGATATCAGAAGAGTCCAATGTGACATCACATTGGAGTATTGTGATGTCACAATGGAGCATTGTGGTTTTATAATGGACTATTGTGATGTCATATTAGTTCATTGAGTCCTTTGAATGGGTTTTTTGCTGTCATAATGGAGCATGTGATGTCATAATAGTCCATTGTAACCTCATTGTGTGTATTGTGATGTCATAATGGACTTTTGAGTTGTGAAAACAGTCGATTGTTACCTCATAATGGTTATTGTGATGTCATAATGAAGCATTGTGTTGTCATAATAGTCTATTGTGACCTGTTAATGAGTATTGTGATGTCATAATGGAGCCCTTTAGGTCATAATACTCCATTGTGATGCCACATTGGAGTATTTTGATATCATAATAGTGCATAGTGATGTCATAATGAAATATTGTGATGTCATAATTTTCCATCTTAACCTCATAATGAGTATTGTGATGACATAAAGAAGCATTGTGATATCAAAATAGTCCACTGTGACCTCATAAAGGGTTTTGTGATGTCATAATAATCGATTGTGTTCTCATAATGTGTATTGTGCTGTCATAATGGAAAATTTTGATGGCATAACATTCCATTGTGATGTCATAATGGGAATTGTGATGTCATAATCGTCCAGGGTACCTCAAACTGTGTATTGTGATGTCACAATAGAGCATTGTGATATCATAATAGTTATTGTGATATCATAATGGACTATTGTGTCATAATGGAGTATTGTGATGTCGTATTAGAACATTGTGATGTCATAATGGAGAATTATGAAGTCATAATAGTCCATTTTTGACCTGATATTTGTGATTTTGATGTCAAAATGAGGCATTATTGATGTCCCAATAGTCCATTATTTCATCATAATGGTCATTGTGATATCATAATGGAGCATAGTGATGGCATAATGGAGTATTTTGATGTCATAATTGTTCATTGTAACCTCACAATTGAGATTGTGAAGTCAAAATGGACCATTATGATGTCATAATAGTCCATTGTGACCTCATAAAGGATATTGTGATGCCATATGGAGAATTGTGAGGTCATAATAGTCCATTGTGACTTCATAATATTTTGTGATGTAATAGTAGTCCATTGTGACGTCATAATGGGTATAGAGATGTCATAAAGAATCATTGATATGTCATAATAATCCAGTGTGACCTCATAATGTGTACTGTGATGTCATAATGAATCATGGTGATGTCTTAGTTCTCCATTGTGAAGTCATAATGGAGTATTGTGATGTCATATACAGCATTGTGATGTCATGATGAAGTATTTTTAAGTCATAATAATCCATANTGACCTCATAGTTAGTTATTGTGATGCCATAATGGAACATTGTGAAGCATAATAGTCCATTGTGACTTCATAATGGGTATTGTGATGTCACAATGGAGCATTGTGATGTCATAATTGTCAGTTTGATGCATAATCGAGTATTTAGATATCATAATAAAGTAAAGTGATGTCATAATAGTAGTCCATTGTGACCTCATAATGTGTATACAGATGTCATAAGGGAGCATTGAGATTTCATAATAATCTATTGTGACCTCTTAATGGGTACTGTGATATCATAATGAATCATGGTGATGTCTTAGTTGTNCATTGTGAAGTCATAATGGAGTATTGTGATGTCATAATACAGCATTGTGATGTCTTAATGGAGTATTGTAATGTCATAATAGTCCATTGTTACCTAATAGTTGGTTATTGTGATGTCATAATGGAACATTGTGAAGTTATAATAGTCCATTGTGACCCCATAATGGGTATTTTGATGTCATAATGTAGTATTGTGACATCATATTG
>LZPO01087356.1:126948-148975 GCA_001675575.1 Neotoma lepida | reverse complement strand
TGAGCAAGCCGTGAGGAGCAAGCCAGTAAGCAGCACCCCTTTATGACCTCTGCATCAGCTTCTGCCTCCAGGTTCCTGCTCTGTTTCAGTTCCTGCCCTAACTTCCTTCAGTGGTGGACTAAGATGTGAAAGTGTAAGCCAAATCAACCTTTTCCTCCCCAGCTTGCTGTTGGTCATGGTGTTTCATCACAGCAATAGTGACCCCNACTAAGGCACCATCCTTGGACTTCCATCACATACACAGAAGTTTTCATTAGATTGTAGACTAGTGGGTGATAGTTATTGTAATTACATTAAGTTTAATCAACCAACAAAAACTTTGGTTCATACTCTAGGCAGGCACTGTGCTGCACTGTAAGAAATTTGGAATCAAATCACTCCTTCATGCCCCTGAAATAATGAAAATAGCTGGAAGTTGATGAACTTGTAAATAGTATACTGCCATTTTATAGTAGTATATTACTGTGTTTGAAATGGGATGTTGTGACAACTACTCCCATTGAATAAATCTGTCCAATAGACTCACTGAAAATAAAATGTTAAAAAAAAAAAATCTAGCACCCCATTGTCTTTTCTACCTGGGAACTTGAACATCTCCATACTTTTCCAAAGTCACCAGCAGCCCAGCTGGCACAAAGAAGGCGTCATGTCTTGGTACCTTCCTTTCTGACTTTACCCATCATTTTCACCACTATTCTGGATTCTAGCCATAAACAGCCTTCTTCCTCCCCAGTGGCAGGGATTCCTACAAACTAGCCTCTTTTTGCAACATTGTTTCCCTTCACTGCCCTATTAAACCCTACTCCCCCGGTCAGATCACAGCCCAGTATGAGAAGCCTGCCTGGGTCTGCGCTCTTGCAAAGCCTTGACCTATTCACAATTTATAGTGAGATCACTGTTTGCCTCATGTGATTGGTGTCTGTGTCTTTCACAGATAACCTAGGAAGGGCACCATCTGAGAGCTTTTCCATTACCACTGCATCCCTCCATGTCTTGAAACTGGGAGAAGCTGGGTAATTCCATTAATAGTATGAATGTTCTAACTCTGCATGAGACCTGAATACCAGACCTGAATCATCAGCCAGAACATCCATGGAAGGACAGTTCTCTGAGCATACACTGCAGACTCAAGCCCTGCCCTGGAGGTGTAGGGAACCTGTGAGGTACGTGATATTTCAAAGGACTTTTTAGAACGGTTCTCTGGTTAACAGGGAGCCCACTCGGTAGAAATTGAGCAATGTATGTCCTTCACCATCCACACTGCAGCTGCCCGTATGTGGTTTACAGAACCTTCCCTGAGCTTCCCTCTGCTCTCTTCCCTCTGGGCCTGAGTTTCATTTGTTTTCTTCACTCCAGAACCTAACAAACCACCTGCCATCTATCAGGCACTCAATAGATATTTATTGAATAAATCAACCTTTTACCTAAGCCTCCCCTGTAGCACAAATGCCCTAAAACTTCCCAGTAGAAGAAATGTTTGGCACCTATGCACTGCTTGACATCTTTCCACATTAATCTCCCTCTCTTTTCTTAATCACCATTGCTTTTTCCTCCCTGACTCATTACTTTCCTCATACAAACTGCCATGGTCCCCGAGAGGTTGGTAGCCACATAATTTAAACTGACCAAAGGAACTTCGCTTCTCTCATAACCCAAAAGACCCAGGAAGATGAAAGGGAAAAACGTCCTGCTGCTTTCTCAGCCAAGTATGCCTTTGAAAGATTTGATTTTCTCAATCCAGCTCTCTAATTATCTAAACATTCCACAGTACAAAATACCATATTTACATATGCAAAGCAAGGCTGAGGCTTCAGAATACCTAATTTATTCACACACGGAATGTTGAGACAACTAGAGATTCAGACATTATATTTTTGCAGATTTAGATCTCCAAAGCGACCTTATGATACACTTTTTTTTTTTTTGCATAGCATTCTGGTCCTCAAAATCTTATGGGCAAACAATTGATATTTTAAGGACTTAAGTTTTTAAGGCAAATATTTGGTATATGTTTGCAAATTGAGGTTCTAGAAGTAGGGCTATTAATTTCCAGACCTCCTTTGGAAATGGGNTCTTTGATTGGTAAACATTTTGTTCTAATAGCCAGGTAAGGAAGGGGGAAGGTCTGCACTGATGGCTTAACAGCTTTTTCCTCCTAGGTAGACTCATTCGGAATGGAAGTGATTATTTAGAAATCCATTTCATTCTAAGCAAATGTCCTCACCCAGGGAAAATAAAACAGAGCTACTGCTGGCTAACTCCTAAGCAACTGTTGCCATTTTATTCTGCATCCTTCCTTATTATCCCCCATAGTTTAAATAAATATCTGTAATGGCTTCCATCTTCTTTTTTGTACCGTACAAAACCTACTCCATGCAGAAAATGTATCCTAATGAAATAATAGCCTTTCTTCAGTGTTTCTAGGTCAACACTTAATGCTGTCTTTTTCTAATTTTATTCTAGTTCACAGCAGAGGAAAGACGAGCTCTGCCCCAGAATGACACACTGTCTACTCAGCTGCCTTACTGTTTAATGGTGAACATCATTCCTACGGGAATGTCTCCCATGAGGTCACCTCTAGTCCATAAAGTCCCTTAAGAAGCATTGCAGCCTGTCTGGATCCACCTTCTCCTGGAATGTCAAATTAAATGATCTAGAAACTAAGTAAAAGAGATAATGAACTCGTGGCTAAGAACTTTTAAATAAATGGAAAAATTAAAATACAATAATTAAGACAAGGCTTAGACCTTCAAGTTCGTTCCTTTTTCCCAGTTCTACCTTCCTCTACATATCTAAGAGTCATGGCTCCTTCATCTCACAGATTGACTTGAATTTTAAAACTTCCCTTCTACGAGTTATCTAGGGAGTCCTGAAAGAGCTAATTGAAATATTTCACATTTTCTTNGTTTTCTCTCATCTCGTTGCATTATTTTATGCTTTCCCGGAGGTCTAGCTTCTGAACAGACAACATTCAAGACATCACACAGTTGCATGGCACATGCAGTTGTAGGCAATGTTCAATGTGGGTATGGGAAGGAGAGAAGCTGGAGGCATTACTGTCGGGTGCGCACAAGCATTCTCATGCAATTATCGTGTGACCCACTTTGTCAGACATCTCTCCATAATAAACAGTCTAGAGAGAATCCTTTCTATAATCCTTTGTGAGAAAAGCAAAAAGATTCATTAGGAACCACTGAATCTGCATTATAAAANTAAGATGTGTAGGTCAATTACAAGGCAGCTCAACTCATTGTAAATAAGATGTTTAAAATTATATGTTTTATTCCAACATTTATTTTAAATTCCCCTCACATGAATTAACAAACCCTTGACACCAAATGAAGCATCGTGGCCCATGTTCTGAATATTCTCTCATATGCTGAAGACTGTGCTGTGGCCCCATCCCAAGACGTTCAGTAGCAGGGACAAGTCACTGNCCAGGACTANTCTAACTGCATTTGGAAGAGATTGTTTTTCTCTAACAAGCTCTGCTAAATTCTGGGCCTCAGCCAGGTAACTTATTCTTGAGGTTAATGAGATCACTCTGCAGTGTTCTCTACCTGGATCTACAGACTCCCCGTGCATCTTCAGAATTTATGGCCTTCTTCTTTTCGTATTGTATCACACTAGGCAACCTATGGAGTTAGGAAAAAAGGGAGGAAGGATTTTTTTTTTCCTCAGTCATTTTGAATCACTTTAGTAAAAGCTGAAAACACATCCCCATGAGTCAAAAATATATCTATAATCTCTCTTCTGCCCTACATTAAATTCTTCTACCCTAAAAGCCCCTCTGCCTTTTCACACAATAGTTCTAATTGTCTATACCACAGATATCATATTAGACATACAAAAGGTTTATGCCCAAAGATCCTACTGATTATCATGTAATAGAAGCACTGTAAAAAGCCAATAATAAAAAAACAATTAGACAAACAACTAGGCATCCACTGCAAGTTATATTTGCAAAAGGTTTTGCATATGTGACTATATATGATGCTTTATTATAGATTTAAAAATCTGTGTGTAGAAGATAAGACTCAGAGAGTAAAAATAATTGCTGCTTTTCTGGAAGACCAGACCAGCTCCCAGAACACACATGTGACAACTCACAACCTCCTGCGGCTCCAGCTCCCAGGGATTTGATGTCCTGCTTCCAGCCTCCCACCATGGGCACCCACATGCATACACACATACACACATGCAGATACACAAATACACACAAAGAAAACAAATCTTCAAAACAGAATCTTTGCATGTACTCCACCTTTCTNTAACTACTATAAAATAATTACCATAAACTTAGTAGCATGAGCAATGCAAATATGCTATTTCACGGTTCTGGGGTAAAAATGAGCTGCATCCTTAGAACTAAAATCAAAGTGACAGCAGGATGCGTTCTGCAGAGTGATCTAAGGCCCAGCTTCTTAAGCTGTGGGTCACAACCACGTACGGCAGATGTGAATGTGGGTGTAGTGAGAAATTTGGCAAGGTACAAGATCACTGAGCATACAATGACCCAAAGAAATCTTAAATTCATAAGGACTGGGTTGGTAGAGTGCTTGCACAGTTTGTATGAAGCCAAAACCAAACAAGCTGGGCATGGCGGTACATGCCTATAATTCCAACCCTTGGTAGATGGAGGCAGGGAGATCAGGAGTTCAAGGTCAGCCTCAGCTACTTGAAACCCTATCTGAAAAAAAAAAAAAAAAACCCTTCTAATGCATAATGAATCCCTGGTATTTCTGATTCTGGCCTCACTTGTATTACACTGTGCAACTTCACTGCAGACTTATTTCTGAATATATAACATGCACACTTTAGAAGTTGTGGTTTGATCTGGTCAAAAAACCTATGACTAGGTAGGTCATAGGTTTTAGGGAGGAACCTATGCTGTTGTTTTGCTAAACAGACAGGTAGTTAACCTGCCTCCTAATAATTATGTTTGTGCATATAGACTAGTGCTGCCCTCAGACTTCGTAAAAAGCTTTTTTCTTCTGCAGTAGATGACTCCCCTCTAAGTGAAATAATCACTGACTAACATAACTCCCAACTGGAAAAAAAATCTAATAATGGGGGCTAGCAAGATGGCTCAGGCGGTAAAGGGGCTTGCTGCTCCTGGAGAAGTCCTGAGTTCAATTCACAGCACCAATGTCATGTGGCTTGTAATCCCCTATAACTCCAATTTCAGAAGCCTCTGGCCTCTGTGGGCACATACATTCACACATACATTCCCATAATTTAAAATAAAGCAAATTTAAAATAAAGAAGAAATATAATGTCTTCATTGACTGAGCTCAGTCAGACTTGCAACTTCTGTCATATCTCAACTCCCCAATTAAAAAGCAGGCAATNTAGTCAGATTTTTATTGTTTTGTTTTATTTGTTTTGTTTTTTCAANACAGGGTTTCTCTTATACGTCAGATTTTTAAATTATCGCATTACTTAAGAGGAGATTTAAAAGAGAGTAATCACCCTTTTCCAAGAACAAAATGAACACATGTCAAAGATTTTACTCAGTGCAGCAATTAAAGGGAAGACCAGAAAGCCTTTGCAACGTGTTCAAAGGGAAGCTGCCATACCACAGATATGACTGATTTCATTCTACCAGTGACAATTAATTTACATTTCAATAAAAAGAAATTGTTTACATTATTGTCAGTTTTGTATAACTCAGAAAGTTATAAAACAGCTAAGGGACAATAAAATTCAAAAGACTGGGGTCTTCCCCCCCTTATGTCCTTAACAACCTTNCTCAGTTTTTCCTGACAATATAGTGTTTCACATAGCATCTGATACGTAGTTGGCACTCACTATACACTTGGGATTTGAATGATTGAAAGACTGACTCTATTATAAAAATAGCAAATTGCCATGTAGCAAACACCACACTAATGACTGTCTCAGGTAAGAATCCCCAATGGATTCTACCATCAGGAGGGGAAAATATACATCACATCGAAGTATTTCCTTTCCTGCCGTACACTAATCAAAAGGGACAGAGCCACTCCACAGTGGAAAGCCCAGGAGTGGTCAGGTTTACTGCTGCCAAAAATGGGGCAAATTAAATTGTATGCATGCCTCTTAACAGGACAGGAAGGGCATCATTTCCAGGCAGTTCATGCCAAAAATATATACTAAATTATTATCTGACCAAACATTAGGACCGCCAAATGAGGGCCTCACTAAAAAACAAGTGATCAGCGTGCTTCAGAGGTGCCACAGCCATGGAAGATGAACGGGAGTTGAAGAACTGTCCCGGAGTAAAGGACATCAGGGAACACAGCTGCCAGAGACTATGTGTGTTCCCCAAAGCCCTCAGGGCAATGGTGATAAGAGCAAGGCAAGGGGCTGGCATCGGTCAGGGCTTCCGCTGTCGACGTCCGTAACACATATTCTTACTATTCTGTGATTACGGACTGTCCACATTGGGGGATCTTGGTGGAGGACACGTGAGAACTTGTTGAACTATATTTGCAGCAAAATGAAATGTTAAAAACAATTTTTAGAGCAGGAAGAGAGAGTAGGGATTCTGGCATGGCTGCACTGATGTCTGGGAAGGTTTTTGTTCTTATTCTGTCTGATGCTGCTAGTTCTGCTGTCTCCCCGGCAATATTCAAGTTATGAGATGGGTAACAAGTTCTCCCCTGGGGTAGTTGGACTCACAGAGTTACAATTAAGAAGGAGAGAGAGCAAGGGCCTGAATTTGAACTTGTGACTACAAGAAGTAATCTCTACCAGCACCCTGATTCAGATTATACATTGTATTTCAAATCTAGACTTCAGGTTATCTAAGGTTAAAACAAGCCATATTGTTCTTTCAGAATTCATTTTGTTTCTTGGAAAAAAATCTTTTTTAATTTAAAATATAATTACACCACTTTTCTTTTCCCTCTCTTTTCCCTCTCATGTCCAACTAAATCCCTCCCCAAATGTGCAGCCTCTTTAAACATTGTTGTTATATATACAAATGAATGAATACAACAACCTGCTCAGTTTCTTCAATGTTCCCTTAGTGTANATGTTCTAGGTCAGGTTCATCCCCAATAATCGGTCTCAAGGTTCATCCTTGATAACCCATTGGGAAATTCATCCCTGGAAAAGACTGAGTGATTGTTGATGGCCTGTAACTCTTCATCTAGGCACAGGCTCCATGAGGCTTCCACCATCTGGAATTGTTCCAGGCTTGTTAGGGTGCCATGTTGTTGAGATTTCACAGCTGTAGCTTTTTGCCATTAGCTAGATGTGATGATCATCATTCCAAGTACCCAGGAGGCTAACCCAGGCAGATTACAAAGCCAAGGCCTCCCTGGGCCATGGGATGAATTTAAGCCCTATCTGGACAAATTAGTGAGATCCTGAAAATGTAAACAAATAAAAAGGTTGGTGATATTTCTCAGTGGTAGAGGGTTGGCCTAGCAGTGACAAAGCCCTATGTTTAATGCCCACAATTTCATCAGAAATAAATAGTAATAACTTTTTAAAAGACTCTTGGTCTTGGGTCATGATGTTTTCCAGGTGGGTAAAGAGACAGAAATTAAGCACAATTAGAACTGTAACTGGTGTCATCAAATATAAACACTAAAAGGAAATTTTAAAATCCTTGAGGGGTGGAGTGCTGGCTCATCAGTTAAGAGCACTGTGCTCCTGCAGAGGCTGTGGGTTCCAATCCTAGTCTCCACATGGTGGTGCACAACCTGCTGTAACTCCAGTTCCAGGAGATCAGATACCCCCTTCTGGCTTCCTCAAGGACTGCATGCAAGTGATGTACATAATGCGTACATACAGCAAGCAAAGCACTGATAGACTTAAAACAAAATGAATAAATCTTTGAAAAAATAAAGCAAAAATCTTTGAAGCATTTCATTGAGTTCCTCAATAACTTTTTAAGAAAGATCTGACTTTTCCAAAAACTTACATATGGATAATTGCTATCAGCATCAAAGAACACCAGATCAAATCAAACAAGAAAAGATGGGTACATCCTAGCAGTAAAAATGATGAACCAACTGAAGTGCAAAACAATCCAACCACACTAACAAAGGACTCCGTTTATAGTTGTGTTTTCAACCAAAACAGTGTTGTGATTTGAAAGAACATTTTCATTGAAAAGCAGCTTAGCGTTATACATACTGTCAGCCTGCGTGTCCACACCCACTTAGGCAACATCCACCACTAACAGGTGTAGTAATTTTTCCCTTGCAGTGCTCGTTCACATGTTAGGAAGGCCAGGTGTATTTACTGGGTGCTATGAACTGGCACTGGCAAACTTAGAAGAACCTGCAGATTGTCTTAATGACCTGGAACTCAAGCCTCTGAGCAGTGCGTGGCTCTCAGCTCCTGGGGAACGCTCCAAATGCACGCTCAGTATTGTTCCATTTCCAGAGACTGGTAAATTTAAGTGTGACATTTTAAACTTTTGATTTTGATCTGTTGCTTGACTTAAATTCTAAGTGAATCTTAAAACTTTAGATCAGGAGGAAGAAACCGCATGCTGCCTTTTAAAATGAGATCTGACATTTTGCAGAGGCTCGGAGGCAGCGTTTCTCTGTGTTCCTGTAGAGGGCCTCCCATGTTACACTCTAGACCGCAGTGTCTGCAGCATTTGAGCTTTCTGTCTCCCTGCAAAGCCTACAGTTTCCAGGTACACTTCACACGGGGAGGAAGCTAGCCCCTTGACTGAGAGTATTTCAAGTCTGTCCTTCTCCGAGGATCTAAGCAGCTGCCACATTAAATAGAAAACCCATGGGTCAAAATCCAAACTGAGAGGGAAAAGGTAACAAGCCGACCTGTGCCAGGGGTAATTTATGATTAAGTTAATGAATTTCTAATTAGGCTTATAAAGCCCTGAAGTATTTCCCGCAATGGCCCATCCTGAAGCCTTTATTCAGGGAAGGCTGGAGTGCTTCAGATCTGGGTCATGTAGCACGTCCCCGCATGGGTCCACGTCCACATCTCCTATCAAGCACACTCTTAAAGGCAGAAAGGTATGTGAAGTACCAAAAAGAAAAACAGAACAAAGCAGCCATCTGTTTAGACCTAATGTGATGCTTGCTCAGGATACCTCTGGGTAATTGTTCAGTTTCTTCTGAGCTGGAAAAACAGATTATTATCAGTTTAAATAATACCTAATAAATTCCCACAAATCATTTCTAGCCTCCCATCCAGGACCTTTTAAGAGTGGGTTTGTCTCATAATTAAGAACATCCCAGAATTAAAAATAGAATGTTATTAAAAGTAAGGACTGCTGTATAATTAAGTGTGCCCACTCACCAGTATTGAGCAGTGCTGTCCTTAAAGCAAGGCTGCAGGGGAGGCGGGGATTAGCAAGTTGCCTCTGTGACTGGGAGTAAATTTCCATTAATCCAGAGGTGTATAGATCAGACCACACCTGCAAGGGGGGAATGGCGTGTTAATGGAGGTAGCGGGAGCAGTCTATTCTGAAGTGTTCTAGCTAGGAAATGCATCTCCAGAGAGAGAAATGCAAAGCCTCATGCTGGTGTGAAGAACTAAGACAGGAGTCAAAGCTAAGTGCACATTCTGACTCCTTTTCACACGTTTAGACTTAATTAGCTCATTAAGATACAATCATATTCAAAAGGCAACAGCTTAGAAAATTCTTTAGGGTCTGGCATTCNTAATGGTATCCCTGCAACGTGATTCTTTCTTGACTCGGTGGACTGCCATGCTGTGGTCTGTAGAATTCTGCAAAGAGCTTATAGCTGGACCCCAGGCCATCCAAGCNTTGACACCTGCTCTCCCTGACTGCTCACACTCCCCACTGGGCCACAGCCAGCTCCTCCTCTTCATTCTCGCATCAGGATGGCCTCTGAGATAGACTCACTGCTATCTCCTGACTGCACGTTCGGTTGGACATGCCCCCACACGGCTGAAAGAATGAGTTTATCCCTTGCTCTCTTTTCTTATCAAAGGGCCTTTCAGTCATGAAACACAAACTAACCTTGAACAAAACCCCTTTGATAGTGATACCTAATAATGCGGATCTTTCAGGGAGCATTGTTTCAGACGCATTTATCGCTAATGGATTATTTCATTTAATTCCTTGAAATGCCCTTAGAGGAAAGCATTGTCTATTTCCCCATTTTACAGATCAATAAGCTGAGGCCCAGAGTTAATGATGATTTTCCAGGACAATCTAATATCTAATGGGGCCTGAATTTAAAACAACGTCTCTCTGACATAAAAGACCCATTCTTAACTCCTTTGTTGAGACTCCAAGACTCACCATCTCAATCTCTTCTTCTCAGTTCTCTATATGTCTCAGACATTGACTTAATGAATGAATAATAGACAGGCTATGGCACTTCCCAAATGCATGGTACCTGGCATGGTCCCTGTGTCCTTAATATATTTATAACATGAGGAATGACCAGTGATAAGAATGAACAAAAATAACAAATTGTTCTCATCTGCAGGATGCATTCATCAGTCAGGGTCATCAAACTGTCTTTCTTAATGTAATGCTTCCCACCACTTCTTCTCATCATGCCCACTATCCCCACTTGCTACAAGCAACAGGAGAGACTCCAGCTTAATAAGCTGGCTCTGGAGAAGAAAACCTCCTATGAAAACTCATTAAAGAAATCAAAGAGACATGTCGTAATTTTAGGACCATGATGAGTCTATTTTAAATCAGGTGGCTATGTGCTCATGTGATTTGCAAAAATGTCTTGAAAAAGAAAAATACAAGGAGGGTTAAAAATAATGTAAAGTGGAACGATACAAGTACTATTTGAACTGCAACCAGTAAATTAAAATCATTGTTAATCATTAATCATCCTAATTACATTCATGCTACTGATGTATCTGCTCACCCTGATTCAAGCTAAGATATCTAGAACATTTGCAGGCCGTGCACCATGTTTACTATCTTGAATTTTAGGTTTTTTCCTGAAATAGGGAGGGTTGCNGATTAATTTCTGCCTAACAGAAAANGGATTTTCCCCTATCATCCCTAGGTAGCATTTTAAAGTCCAACTCAATTCCTTGATGATTCCCTGGGACATTTGTTAGTTCATTTCATGGCTGAAGGAGCTCAGATCCTGAGAGATTAAATCCCAGAGGGTTTCCACCCTGCTCTCTCTTAGGTCACCTCTCGACCCTGGCAGCTCTCTCTCCTCCCAAAAAAGGTCAGAGTCATTACCCTATCTCTACACAGATACTTCTTGACCCGCTCTGGGGTCATATCCTAAATATAAATGGATTTAACAAAATTTAACTGGTGGATATCACAGCTTAGCAAACCAGGGCTACTTTGGTTGCTTATGTTCCTCAGGCCAGTGTGGAGAAGTGGTCTAGAACACTGCATCATATCAGTGTCAGCAGCCAACCCTAGAAGAGACAAAATTCAAAGTGTGGCTTCTGTGTGTGTGTGTGTGTGTGTGTGTGTGTGTGTGTGTGTGTGTGTGTATGGTTACAGTATCAAAGATCAACACAAGTTTCATATATGCAGGTAAGTACTCTACCCCTGAGCCATATCCCAGACTTCAAAGTAGAATTTCTACCAAAAAATTATCCCTTTTTCATCTAAGTAGAACCCCAAATCTTGAGTCTGCCCATCATAAATCAGGGGACTATTTATATTGGTCTAAAATGTTCTTGTAAGTCTTTCGGGACTCAATTATGTATTACTGGCACTAGTAAGCCTTTTCTGGATTCCTCTGCCTGGACCAATACTGAGTGCCTCCTATGTTTTTACCATAACACTCAAAGCATTCCACCCTGTTACAGCACTTTACACGCTGTAATACAGTTGCTTGTTATATTAGGGTTTTTGTTTTGTTTTGTTTTTCGTTTTTTGTTTGTCTATTTCTGCAGTAAAATACCCAACAAGAAGCATTTTAAGGAAGACTTAATTTGGCTTACAGTTCAAAGGGAGGTCTTTTGTCCTCATAATGCATGGTCAACAGTGGCAGAAGGCAGCTGATCACCCTGCATCAGCTGTCAGAAAGCTCAGAAAACAGCAAGGTTTGCTCCCAGGAACTTGCACCTCCTAGAGATTCAACAGCCTTCCCAAACAGGCCCACTAGCTGGGGACCAAGTACACAAACACACAAGACTTTGCAGGGCACCATATTCACACCACAACACCCTTCTTCAGACCCTCACCACTAACAACTAAATCCTTAGTTACTAAGGATTCTAATCTAGTCAATGTTCTATCTTCAGCATCTAACAGGGTGCCTAGCACATCAGAGGATACCCTGAACAGTACATCCAGTGATCAAACGAAGGGGTGCAGACTCTAAAGCCCACAAACCCTACTTCTGTGAGTTAACTTGTGCTCTAACCCACAGCAAATCACTGCTCAGGTCAAGCACTGAGCAGAGAGGCCCAGAAGAAACTCAACATTCACCAAGCATTTTCATAGTTCAATTCAGGTAGAGTCCTCACGGGTCTAAAGCAATTATTTCAGAGCAGGGCATGAGCATTCTCATATTTCAAATCAATTAAAACTTTGTCAATAACACAGCAGTTCAGTTCTAGTATTGAAAACACAATTATTTTTTCATTGTTGAAATAGAAGGGAAGGATGCTACTTACTTAACAGTAGCACAGCTAAAATGTTTTTGAAGATAGTCCACTAAAGTAGACACNTTTGATCNCTATCCTAAGACTAGACAAGCACAAGGTGTCTGATCGTAAAAAAAAAAAAAAAATCCTTGTGTATTGCAAGGCTGCAAGTAAGAAAGTAAAGGAAATGCCACCTCAACAAAGCCTTAGTTGATAGGGCATCTGAGAATAGGGAAGGAGGGAGACACGGTGAGAAGTAACACTGACACTTAACAAGAAGGGGAAGAGGTCATAGGAAAAAGTGACAAAAGAAAGTCAAGTTCAAAGGCTTTGTTTTTCAATGTTCTTTTCTTCTTACCCATATTCCCCTGGGGTATACAAAATGACAAATCCAATCACTACCTCTATGCAAGTGCCTCTTGTGATAGACAAGACTGATACCACTCCAAAGACATCCACATTCCAGAGCCCAAGCAAGAACAGGTTTTTCTCAAATCGTTAAATGGGTTTTGCACATCACGGAACTCTAGGTGGGACCAATCTGATCCATAAGATCCTTATAAATGAAAGTGTGTGGAAGTAACAATGAGGGAAGCCTACAAAGATGCTCTACTACTGTGAAGATGGAAGAAGCCGGAGGTCAAGGAGCACAGGTGACACCTGCAGGTGGAAAAGGAGAGGAGACTGCTCCCCGGGGTTCCAGAAGGACAGCCCCGCTGACAACTTAATTTGACCCCAGTGAAACCCCTTTCAGATTTATGAACTCTGGAGTGGTAAGAGAAGAGAACGTTCTCATTTGAAGCTATTAAGTNTGTGATCATTTTTTACAGAAACAATAAGACACTAATACACTTCCCATATTGGTTTTGTAAACCTACGCCCTACATTCAGGCTGTTTGCACTTCTGTATCAGACTCCCCTTGACTCAATAAAAACACCCAGAATCAAACCCATCATCCTATCCTAGATATGGCCCTATGCCAGCTAGTGCTGATTGTCAATTTGATTATCTTAGAATGGAAAGAAAAGCTTTCTCCTGGGTGTGTCTGTGAAGATGTTTCCAGAGAGAAATAAGGGGAAAGACACACCCTGAACGTGGGTACCACTCTCCCATAAGTCAGGAACTTGGATGGGATGCACAGGAAAGAGGAGGACCCCAGAGAATGGTCATTTCTTTGCTCCCAGCCTGCCATGATGTAACCACTCTGCTCTGCCACACCCTCCTCACCATGATACAGTGAAATCTCTCTGAACCAAAGTGAACACGTCCCCTCTTGATTGACTTTGTTGAGTGTTTGGTGATGCTCGCAAATGATCTAACACAGACTCTCAATCTACCNGTGTAGTTGGCTACCCTGCCTTTCTTCTGGTTGAGTCTAAATGTTCACTCTTCACCCTCCTTGCCAGTTCCACTGCTTGTCAACCCATCATGATGAAAGCCCACCCGCAAATACTGTTTTTACTCCCTTTGTCATAATCCTAAAAAAATTCCAATTCTTTAAAGAGGTAAATTCTAACAAAAGTTTAAGACAACTTACATAGGAAAATGAATAATCAACGGAGAGTCAGAAGGGAAGGGAATAGAGGCGGGAGCTCATTGTGCCTTTGACTGAATCATTAGGCAAAAAGGGAGGGAATTTCCCGTAGTAGTGAATCNTCACTGGGTAAGCTGATCCAAGGACTTTTCAGATCTGAAAAGATGTAGTTTCCATAGTTACACAAAGTGAGAAATATTGGTGGAGAATGAAGTAAAATGATCTTTCCAGAAATATTCTAAAAACTCTGTTCCTTACTATGCCTCAAGCTCTCATATGTCACTCAGCTATGATTTCTAGCAACCCTATTCCCAGGATGTGGCTATGGTACCCATGAGGGTACTCCCTCACTCCATAACAGGCAGACTCAGGATCCAAGAGCCTCGTGATTCCATAAGACAAAAGTGCTTGTCAAGTAAGAGTCAATGCGTGAAAGGTCCAGCTGACCTAGTTAAGGTAGCACTGCGTCCTGTGTAAGTTTTTGAAAGNATAAGATATGTCACCCAAAGCTCAGCTCGATAAGAAACTCTCTAAAAGGCCAAACTCTTAGAAACCAATAAGGAAGAGTGGCTCACTTCTAGTGACAGCTTGTCACTTTCCACGAGAAACATCTCTGCCTAGGCAGTCTCAGGACACCAGATACTGACTTTGTCCTGATGTGCCCTGCAACTCATGTCAATCAGTGTGGGGTTTTAGAAAAATATATTTGTGGAGACACCTGTTCCATTGTGATTTTGGTAATATTTTGTGTTGTTTCCCAAAACTATTTTTTTTAAAGCCGAGTATCTCCTAAGTGCCATTCTTCCCTATAAGTCATCAAAATGGACGTTCCACTACCTTGGGCAACAGTCGAGCTTTTCATTGCTATGACAAAAATATCCAAGAAAACGATGTAAATGGATAAACTGTTTACTTTGTTCATGATTTCAAAGCTTTCAGACAGTGAAAGCAGGGAGATCCAAAAATGCAGAGTAGTTCATTCTGTGACAACCTGGAAGCCAAGAAATGGAACACCTATGTCTCAGGCTTTCTCCCATTTCCCCTTCTTCTACCAAGCCAGATGGTACCATCTACACTCAGAATGTGGCTACCTCTTAGTTACAAGTCAATTCTATCTGGAAATGCTTTCATAGACTCACCCAGGGGTGTGCTTTCCTAAACCCCCAGACACTTCTCAACCCGATGAAGTTGACAGTCAAGACTCACCATCACAGTCACTTGTGGTAAACTATAGTTGTTGAGCCCCAGGGGGGCCCTCACCATCCAAAGATTCAGTGAACAATGCCAGGCTAAGCCTCCAGGGAGAGCCTGGTTGTGCCTAACCCACCAGAATATATTCTATCTTTGCCACATTAGCCAGTGTCAGTGGCTAATGTGCTGAAGCCAAGCAGTGTTTTCTGACCTTTGATTTTCATATTAGTCTTAGCCCAGCTTCAGAAATGTAACCACTGAAAATGCATGTAAATAAATGTTTTCGTGGTAAAATGCCTGTCTTCCTCCTCTTCCTTCCCCTGCTCCTTCTTGCTCTCTTATTTTGAGCTTAGTCAAGCCATGCTTGTTCTTTTCCAGNCCCCAAAGACAGTTTAAAGGAGCACACACATCAGTAAACCATCAGTATTGTTATTCGAAACACCAGTGTTCCTACCCCACTAAACTGCTGTCCAAGAAGTGGATACAGGCCCAGTGTGTGCCACTCTNCCTGGTCCTCTCAGAAAAACTTCATCAGTAAATCAAACCTCCAGTAGATAAGGCTGCTGATGCTCTGTCACCTACATCTAGTCACATTAGAAAGGCCAGGTCCACCCTAATCGGCGGACCTGTAGGAAAACCTCTCTCCTTGTAGGAAAATTCAAACCGAAGAAACTATTTCATTAACTGAATCCCACTCGGGAGTGGTACTTTCCTGAGAGTACACTTCTGATGACTTTAGTCTCAATCTCAACTCTAATTGTCAAGATTAAAGCCATGGGGAAAAAATCAGGACAGCAGAAATCATTTCAAAAACATTATGTTCACTAGTAGTTGAAATGTCTGAAACTAGGCCAGTGAGTTTGCTTAGAAAGTGAAGTAGAATAAGGCAGAAAAGACCAATTATTAGATATTGATTTATTGATCTGTTTAGTGATTGGCTTAAAGCACTGCTGACACTACCTATTTGCCAAGCGTGACTTCACTTGCTACCTGGAACAGAACGACCTGGAGAAATAGCTGAGAGAATGGGTTGTTGCCCTTAACACCATGCAGGCTTCTGTAAACCCTCACTCACCTCCCCACCTCTCCCAGTGGTTTTAGAGTATAAAATGGCAATACAATCTAGACCGAGCACTGAAGCCTTCCAGGAGCTGTCCTGGCCTCGGTGCACTGGTGACATCTCCTCTCTTCTACTCACNTTGGCGTCAGAATGCTCAAGAACCTAAAAGACACTTGGAATCAGGCTGAAGCAGGCAGTGCAGAAAAATCCCAGGATTCACACTGCAGTCTTCAGTGGGATGATGGGATGATGGCCACCGGTCTCCACGGTCACCGCCAAGATGCCCAAAAAATACTTGGAAAAGCCGCACCGTCAGCTGTGTGCTCCAGAAGCCCTGGTTTTTCAAGATTGGCTTGTGAAAATGGGTCACAGAGTTAAGGAGATATAAAATGCAGTGGTTTACTCAGTTATAAAATATCCATTTAAATTCTGAGCTACTTCTCAGGAGAACCGCTCTAGTTTTCAGTGAATTTCTAGTTTTAAACTATGCTGGAAACCATCATTGTTTAATTACATCACTTCAGCTTATGCCCCTAAATGTGATGTGGCACATGCATTGTTACTTTTTAAAGTCATTTAAAATTCAGTGTATTCTATGAATTTAGGGAAATAGTCACAGGACCCTTTCTGACAACTGCTTTAATTTTAAAAAATTATTCAGGCCTACTGGTCAGGTTTATAATTCCAGCTACCTGTGAGGCCAAGTCAGGAGGACTAAGAGTAAAGGCCTGCCTGGGCTGTAGAGGACTTCAAGGCCAGCATGAGCTATTTTGTGAGACTGTCTCATAACAAACAAGGGCTAGGGCTGTTACTTTTTTATACAGTTGCCTAGTATGTCTTAGGTCTTCAGTTCAATTTCCAGCACCACAAAAAATATTAAAAAAAATAAGAAGATAAAAAAATATTCATTTTAATCAGATGTATTGACATTTAAAAAGAGGAACTTGGAGGGCTACTCTTGTGTCCCACCCAAACTTGTATNGCCAGAGACTCGCTTTCTTACCCAGAATGCCATCTGGCATGAGAAAAATACCCTCAGCACAACAGAATCACAACTGGTCTATGACCATCAGGAGGAGTTGCATCTGTAGCCCATAGGGCTATAGTCAGAAAGAGCAAGCATGCACCCACATCCATACAAACCCAAACTGTAGGGCAAAGTATGTCACAGTGAGGTAGATTCTTCTCAAGATTAAGCCATTCTCCCAGAGGACAATAGGTGCTTGCAAGAGCCAAGGTACAGGAGTGTTTTTGATAGACTATAGTAACGTTTTCCAAACCTGTCTCCAAAGAGCAATAGTCCCCCTGCAATATTATAGATTTTCTTTAAAATTTCATTTCAGTAAATATAAAAGCTTAGGAAATTCTCACTTTATTATGGAACTTTGCTATGGTAATGTGTGTTGGAACTTTCCATTAGCGAACTGTATCATATATATTCTCCAGACTAATTTGACCAAAGAACCTATTCATAGTGTCTGTTAACATCTCGTGGGGTCTCTCGTGCTTCAAGGAGCACAGATTGGAAAGGGCTGCATTTGTCTAATATGACAAAGCCCATGGAGCAGTAGTTGCAAAATGAGTGCCTAGAGACCATCATTCTAAGCAGTCCTGTTTTCTGTGCTTCTGCCATCTAATCCCCAGCAATGATATCAAGTGTTTTCTCCGCCAACTCTCAAACTTCTAGCAGTCATCAGAAGTGGCAGGTTCAAGCCAAGTGACAAACAATTGCACTCACTGACATCACTCGGGAGCGTTCTCAAGATCCTTTCCTGGCCTGTTTCTCAAATTTTATGCAATTGTATATTCTCGGCGCCAGGACTATCTGGCTGTACATTTAATTTCCAGTTTTGTTTCAGAGCCCTGTCATTTCATCAATCAGAGCTGTTCCATCTGCTAAAATGCTGACAAATCCAGCTGCTTTGTCACTTCCAATCAATTCACTAATGTTTCCACGTTCTGTTTCAATTAGCAGCCTATTCTTTGCACTGTTTGATGACTTGATACTACCTACTGTCTGCAGATTAAGAGTCAAATTACACATTGCTTTGTCCTTCATATTAAAAAAAATCCTTTCTTCTTTACCAAATCATTTCTACTTAGCACGTTTATTCCTCTTAAGTTAAATACGCTCTAACATACTGAGAAGTAAGAGGTTCAATTGTTACACAAAGAATGGATCCATACGGGGTGCTCCTCCAGACATGCCCTTAATCCTGGTGCTCTTATTCAGGATTCAATCTTCTCTCATCCAAAGCTTTCCATTGCTGCATTGTTTTTCAGCACCCTCCTTTAAACACCCTAAACACCCGCTTGAAGCGTGGTTTACTTGACCATAGTCCCTTACTCGGTTTATTTAATTCACCAACTACAATACTTAACTGCCTATTACCTGCGGTTCTTGACTCTGAGATGTAAGATGCTGGTTAGACACAGTCATTCTTGATGCCGATTACATTATCACCCTAACCCCGCCCCCAGCAATTATGAAGTAGTCAATTANGAATGTGTTTCAAGTGCATCCTGTGCTTCTTGTCTCCCTTCTTCTTCTTCTTTGAAAAGCCATCTATGNTCACCTATTTTAATNATATGAAATTGTATAGATTTTTGCATTTGTCACAAAATGCAGAAATAGCATAGAATTCTGACTGTCCTTTCCCATGCTCTGTGTCACAGCTGACAGCATGACACTTTTATAGCCTAAAGCCATACAGCAACAGTGCTGTGGGTCATATTTTTAACTTTAATGACAACCTGTAATTGCCTGCAGCCTGCTTTATTTCTGGTCTTGCTGGTTTCTTGAGGACCTGTGATAACATGGCTCCCAGTTGCCCATCTAATCTGCCTTCTTTTATGTTTTCTTATAATGTATTTTTTTTCATGGTTATCGGGTCTTGCAGCAAAGTGGCCTGAATCTATAGTTCTGTCTTCTTCAGGGTACTCCAAGGAGCTAGAATTTGCTTCCAGCCTGCAAGCTCTCACAGCTGTCCACCTGTTCCTGTGGCTGGGAGTGGTGAAGGCTGAACAGTGGCAGCTTGGCTCCTGACGCCTTGAAATCTCCATCAGCTGTAATCTTTTCTAGACATTTGGGAAAGAAAAAAAAAAAAACATCAAAACATGGCTTGTCAGTAGATGTTCCCCTTTCCTTCAGTATAGCAAGATCCCATTTGGGTTGTGCTTAAAAGATGAGGTTGTCAATCTGTTCCTAGAGGCTCATTAAGTGTTTACAATGAGTACACATGTGCCTAGTCGTTCAGCAAATGCTTAGTGAACACTGACTCTCTCCACTACTTTTCTCTTGGTGGACAATAAACATGACAAGGGCAGCTTAAGGAAGGAGGGGTTTATTTTGGCTCATAGTTTGAGGGTGTAGTTCATCATGTCAGAGAAGACATGGGAGAAAGAGCAGCTGTGGCACCAGGAAGGGAAGGCAGCTGCTCACATTGTGTCCACAGTCAGAAAGCAGAATGAAAAATGCTGCTGCCCAGTCCTGGATTTTTCTCCCTTTTTGCTCAATGCAGGACTGCAACCCATGGGATGGTGTTCCCCACATTTGGGGGTACATCCTCCCTCCTCAGTTAAGCCTCTCTAGAAATGCCTCTCCTCACAGACATACTTAGAGGTTTCTCTCCAAGGTGATCCAAATCCAGTCAAGTTGACAAGGAAGATTAACCATGATATTAGCCTCTCAATGAACAGCTAAGTACGGAGTTCACAACCTCACAATGTTTCTTTCTGTATAGTCACTGACTGCTGCAAAGCATGTCTCCTTATGAAGAACTTTATAAATTCCTCCCAATTGTAGTTCTTCATTTTTAAGTGTCCTGGAATGTATGTGACATTCCTCTTACACCAAAGAACCTTGGCTATCCTACATATTCTCTAGCCTTCCCAGCTTTAGACATCTACACACTTGAAAGGCAAATATTCCCCACTGTGTCTCCAATCCATTACTGCAGCTTGAGCATAGCACTGAGTATATTAGTTCAGCCTGTTAAGATTCAACCTACAAACAACGTGCTCACTCTAATCCATTATACCTGAGTATCTGCCATGTATGCCAAGATCTGACATATTTATTAGGAAAAAAATTAGCCTGCATCATATTAAGAGAAGACATCATGATTTGAGGGACATAGTTCTGTGATACCGTCACTAACCCAGGCATGTAGATGATAGCAAGGTAGTTTAAAAGGAGTAGTCATTGAATGTGCGTTGACTGCTTCAGTGACAAACAGCAGAAAAACTAGACATGGGAACTAGACTGTAAAGTCAAAATCATTTTACATAACAAAACCCATGGAACTAGGTGGCTCAGAAGCTCTGTGCCANAATATCACCGNAAAGATTTCCTTGGTGCCCTCGCATTGTCTCAAGGTGCTTACAGGAGCACTAAGCTATCCCCAACGACACAGTCTTCAAAGTAGGAAGNAAGGAAACTGAGAAAAAGAGGAGAAAACAACACCCAATGCTCCTTACCAGAAAGACTTCTCTCATAGCTCACTGAGCAAATGAGTCCTAAACCCACACTCTACCCTCAAAGTTCTCAGAGTGTGTCTCTCAATAGCTGTTTCTGCCTCTTCTGTGGATTTCTCGAAAATGCAAACCCTCAGACTCTATCTGAGTCNGAGTCCAGGATTCCAGGTTTTAATGAGACCCTCAGGTGACTCTGATACATGCTAAGTTCTGAAGACTTCTGGCTTAGTCACACCAAAACCAAACTCTTTCAAAGTGCCCAGATGAGATGAGTGGTTCTGTGCCTATTTAGAATGGGACACACTGTGTGTGGTCTGGAGTAGAATGGGGCTCTTAATGGTCAGAAAAGGGGGAACAGGAAGCAGCAACAGAGGGTAAGGCATGGGAAGGGGAGCTAGAGGCCCAAGCTGTCACGAGAATGGAAAGCAAGAATCAGACCTCAAGTCTGAAATTACTGATTTTTGCAGATTACAGGGAGCTAATACAACTAATAAACAGCTGGAAGAAATCAGTGTTCTAATGAAAAATAGGCCTGATTATTCTACTTCAAATGTAATTTAAGAGTGTGATAAGTACCATATCATGACACATTTGCCGAAAAGCGATTCCACACTGCAAAAATCAGTAGCTAATTAGAACTTCAGCAGAGTGCCAGATTTCACACAATGTGTGAGGTGGGGTAAGGAAGGTTGTTCATCAAAATGCAAATGACTGCTTTTGCATCTCTTCCTATAAACCAGTTCTACTTCTGCAGCATGGTGATGTGTTTTGTTGTTTTGTTTCTCAAGACAGGATCGTAATCTCACCATGTAGCCCAAGCTAATCTTGAACTCTCAATCCTTCTGCCTTTGCCTTCCAAGTCCGAGAATTACAAGCACATATTACCAAGAATACACACAATGTTTAGTTTCCAACCATCTAACTGCCGTGTACAACAGCAACTAAGCACAGACAGCTGNTGAGCCTTTGAAATACAGCTAGCATGAATTGAGATGTGCTTTCCATATAAAATACAGGGATCTTCAGACATAGTACAAATATGCACACATGAACTCACATCATCAGTGACAGCATGCACAAGATCTGCACAAGATCAAACCAGACAAAATCCCAGCAAGTGTGGGGCAGGGAATCAGGAAGTTCCATCCCTATGGGAGGTGCTGCTGGGAGAAGGAGAATCAGCTTTCTTCAGGTATGTGGCCCTGTGAGGCTACTCATGCTCCAGTACGTAGCC
>LZPO01087356.1:114996-126583 GCA_001675575.1 Neotoma lepida | reverse complement strand
CTAAATAAATAAATGTAAAACATTAAAATGTACAAACTGAAAGAGAATTTTTTCCGACTTACAATAGGGTAGGTGTGAGGGGAAGAGTCTGAAGACTTCTTGCTTCTCAACCCTGCCTGAATTTAAGCCATGAATGCCAGGATTTCAGGAGGAGAAATGGAATCTGAGCCTTGGGAAGAGCCCAAGCACCCCGCCAGGACAGGGCTCTCTATGCAGCTGGGATGAAGACATAAGGACAGGGTGGATTTACCTTCTCTTCTGCATTCAAAGACAGAATGGGTGAAAGAGCAAGCAGGTATAGTACAAAACAAAAGCTAGAAGAGGAGAATGAAGCAGAAGAAGAAAAAAAAAAGGACAAGAAATCAAGGACTTTGAAAGCCATCCCATTCCAATTTTACCAAAGGGCAACTCTGCCGCTAGTTAAATAATGATTTAGTCATTACAGTGACTCTTGGAAAGTAATTTATTCTCTCTTTGTATTATTGTTGTGTTTTACAAAGTAAATGTTCAATAGAGGCCATTTGAATGAATTAATTCTTGTTGCTTTGCTGATAATAAAACATATTTTAGCTAATGAATATTTATTCTGACGATTTTTATTCCAGTTACTCCTCCACAGTCTACTCAATATGCCAGAGCAAAGGAGAGCCCCAGTCTNGTTCAGGATTTAACACTTCCAACGCCAGACCCCTCCTTCTATCACACGTGAGGACTTCTCTCTGCTTGCTTTGCAGGACACCTGCACCTTTGCTAGAACATGTCCCAGGCTAGGGTCCACCATGATGCTTCTCAAAGACACTTCCTTTTAGCTCCCCACCCTGCTTTAAGCACTTCAAGAATGGAGAAGTACGTGCTTCTCCCTGACACCACTGAATCCTGACACTCCGTAAGAACTGGAATTGTTTGGATGCTATGGTTGTTGACAGGTGTAGCGAAGTGTGGCACTTCCTTTCAGTAGCTTTTAGTAGAAGCTCACCTGTGGGTATTATAAAATCCTGCATAGCCTTCACGGGCTGTCAAAAGGTGCCTTCTTGGAGTTTTATCATTCCATGAACAACTGCAAAGTCCTTGGTAAAGTCACAGGTTGCCTTATAGGCATTGTTTTGGAAGCCATTCCCAATTTGACAGGCTACAATATACATTTGCTATGAGTGGGTTTTCAGTTCATAAGAGCCAGTGCTGATGACAGCAGCCAAAATATTTCCTCACAAAGAGGACAATTTATAGTGAAGTACACTGTATTGATTTCCTACAGGACTCTTCGAGTCAAGAAAAAANCAGGAAGCCCTTAACACAGACAGCACGTCCCTGTTCATCATCAAGGTCCTCAACTAGAAATTCTTTGAAGTCACAATTGAATCTTACTGCTGAACTTGTCATGTGGAAGGTAGCCGCAAATCATTAAGAAAAATCTCAGTGAGGTAGCTGACACTTCTGTTCCTTCACTGACAAACTTGGCAGGAGCCACTGTGTTCACTAACCCTAATCCTCCCCCTGGAACCCTTTTTTTTTCATATATATGGCTCCCACATTCAGAAAGCTTTTCAACAGCAGTAATAATTTGAGGGTGACATCAAGTTGTTGGCTTTGTTCAATTCTTGTTTCTGAAGACTCACATTTTATATCAGAACTCAACAGTAGGAGAAAAGCCTATTAAATCATATAAAAGTGATAAATTGCCTNGAAGGTTCTTAAGAAATTTGAGTTTGAAAGGCAAGTCTGACCCCAGGCCCTTTTCTTCATTGTTTGCATTCTCTGCATCTGGATTTTGCCAGATATAATTGAGTTTATTCCTCCCTTCCCCTCCCGCGGCCTCTGTGCCCTCAGCCCACACTCTGCCCACTCTTGGAGATGTTAGTGACAACAGCTGGCAGGTCTTCCGGTCTTGGGCTTTTCTTCTTTGTAATTTGTTTTCCCTCCATACCTCTGTTGGTGTTATCTTCAGAAAACACAGTTTTGGTCATATGATTTCCTTTCTCAAAGTTTCAGAGTTCCCTCCCTCCATGTGTCCATAAACAAACTCACCCTTCCTCACCTGGTTTTCCAATTGCGCGTATCTGGCTCTCTCACTGGCATTCAGTATCTGTGAACGGCNTCCTTTTCTAAGCACTCACAAAGGTTGCAGGAAGTAAATAGCAAGCATGCTAAGGATTTCTTGGTACTAAGAGAATAAAATAATGAAATACTGTTCTTCCCAGGAGTAGCACTCATCTAGCCAGACTGCAGACATGTGAGTGTCATGGCCACAAGTCAGGCAGGGCACAGTGTTAAGTCACAGAGCACCATTAAAAGAGAATAAAGAGGAGTTTAGTCATCCTCTTGGTCCTGACTCCACAAAGTAGATAGAAACCCCTTCCTGAAGCTGTTTAAGCCAGCCCACTACCCATAACATGCTTTCCCCATTGTTACTCTGCAACTTCCCTCATCTGAGCCTCTCTCTAGACGTTATCTCTGCATC
This sequence comes from Neotoma lepida, assembly GCA_001675575.1. Lineage (NCBI taxonomy): Eukaryota > Metazoa > Chordata > Mammalia > Rodentia > Cricetidae > Neotoma > Neotoma lepida. Next base: position 124,125 of record LZPO01087356.1, on the reverse strand, counting down.
TTTCCCATTGTCTCCCATCCACCTATCTCTGCTCCTATCCTGTATCTCCATANGGTCCTCCCCAGTTCCTCCAGTGGGGTTAACCTGCCTCATTCCCTCACTTTAATGCTATTAAATTTTTATCCAGATGTGTAACATTTCTACTTAAAGAACCTTTTCCTTTTTTCCATTTAAATATTGAAAACCGTAGGGGGAAAGATTATACATTTTTTTTTTAAATCTTTGGGTGTCCCAATGTTCCTAAAGACTTTGTGTGTGGCAGAGTGGGGAGAGGGAGGGAGAGAAAAGNCGGGAGAGAGAAGAGAAAGAGAGGTGTAGCCACAGAGCACACTTGGAAGTCCCAGGAAAACTCAGCTGTCAGTCTCATCTTCCACCTTGCTGAGACAGGCTCTCTCTTGTGCCTGCTACTGCACAGTACTACAAGCTACCCAGAGATTTTCATTTGCCTGCCTACCATCTCACCACAGGAGAGCTTGTGTCACAAATGTGTGCCACCACATCTGGCTATGTACATGGACTCTGGTTGTCAGGCTTGCATGGCTGTAGCCTTTACCCTCTGAACCTTCTCTCTCTACTCCCTCCCAAAGTGTCCATAGTATTATACACAGAAAACCCCAGAGAAATACTTGACAATATGCAGGACCTTACAAAGTGACAGTGATACGCCTGTTGCCTCTTTTCACAGAAATTCTCCATCNTTGCTTCGTATGACACAAGAAGATTTAATCCCATTCTCCCTCTCTCTCTCTCTCTCCCTCCCTCCCTCTCTCTCTCTCCCCCTCTCTCTCTCTCCCTCTCCCTCTCTCTCTCTCCTGTGTGTGTGTGTGTGTGTGTGTGTGTGTGTGTGTGTGTGTGTGTGTGTGTGTGTGTGTGTGTGTTTGAGTATTCCCTAACTAAATTGCAAGGCAGTTTTCCTTTAAATAGTAACATGGTGTGGGGGCTGGAGGAGTCCATGTCCTATTTCTTCGTACTTTGCAGTTGAAGAATGTTCTGGCTTTCTCCAAGGATNTTTGGTCCAAATGGTCATGTTGTAACCACAGTGAGTAGAGACTCATGGGGAAAAAAACCAAAATTCTGAAATACTTGCTAATTAAATGGAGTGGTTAAATTCCAAGTTACAAATTATTCCCACCTTCTGCTTTCAATGGAGATGTTTCAGTACTCTATGAGACAGAGGTCATGCCCGCACAATGACTAAATAGCCATCAATTTTGAGGAAAAAAAAAATCTATTCTCAATCCAGTGAATCTGTATTGGGGACAATTGAAGAGTGTTTTGTTTTGTTTTGTTTTGTTTTAATTTACATCGACAGTGTAGTTGGCTGACTTTGATTTCCTGCTTCTCAGCTCAGCATTGTTCTTGTATTTTGGACAGAAAACATTTGGAGGAGACCCTCCATGTGTAAACACCACACTGAACTGTCTAGTGGATATAAGAATACCCAACTAAGTTCTTCAGCTTTCAAAATTACTTGTATTTTGGAAGATCTGACAAATATATGAAAACCAATATTAGCTCATTTTTGCTGGATTTCTAAATAATACTGTGATGTTGCTAAATGCCTTCTAAATATTGCTTAGGCTCAGGACTGTATGCTAAGCTGGAGGGAGTACTATTTAGAGTTGATGGGTCTTGTCCAGCAGTGTGGGCATACGAGCCAAGGGGAAGTTAGGCTTAACTGAAGATGAGAGTTGAACTAGTAAACCATTTTTTTTTAGTTGAAAAGCAAGCTTATTTCTAGGAAGTCCAAGATTATAAGTATCTAAATCATGTCAAAATTCCATAACCCTATTATTTCAGTGTAGTATTTTAAACAAATATGCAGGCACAGTCAGTTGCCATAAAGAACTGAGTCTTACTAAAGGATTGCAATCATCATTTCTCCAGGTGATGTTGTATGACAAGTCCCCTTCCCATTGTCCTCTGGCCACTCTCTCCACCTGAAGGACCACCCTGTTTTAACTCCTTATTCTCAGCCTCTCCCAGAACTGCCTCAAGGTCTTCTGTCTCACTGCCCCCTTTTAGGTGTACTGCATTGGGCTTTGTTTCTGACTTTAGCGTAGACTCCTCAAAGCTCAGCCATCCTCATTTCAAAACTCTAAGTGGCAATCTCCCCTTGCTTTGGACCTGCAGCCACAGACACGTTTTACAATGTAGTGAATCATGTCACCAATTTCAGTTACCCATATTTCCTTATTCCTGCCTCAAATAAACAGCTTCAGCAACATCTCATCTACCTTTGCATCTTCGATGCCCTGAACAGTGGCTTGCCCTACACAAGTAGACACTCAACACAGGCTTTGTGAGAAACAAATTGAAGGGATGAATAACATAGCTATGATTTCAACCCCTGTGAAAAATGAAAAAGACAAACAACCCCCAGGGTCTTTTTCAAGCAGATGGGAACTCCCCACAAATTTAGTGGAAGACTAAGAATACAAACAACTCTTTTCAGATCTTTATTCTTGTTTGTTTGGGGTGGGTGTGTGCCTCTGTGTGTGTGTGTGTGTGTGTGTGTGTGTGTGTGTGTGTGTGTGTGTGCCTCTGTGTGTTCAGGTGGCTTCCGAGACCAGAAGCAGGTATTGAACTCCCAAAGCTGAAATCATAGGCAGTTGTTAACCTCTCAAATGTTAGAAACCAAACTCTGTTCTACTCTTGACTGCTGAGCCATCTCTCCACCACACCTTGCCCCATTTTTTAAAGATTTTCAGTTTTTACTTCTCAGATTTTTCTATCACTGACTTTAGACATTTTATTTATAATTTTGAAGACCATATAAACCAAAAAGTTTTGTGTTCCAAATTTACCAGTTTTAAATTTCTTTGGTTGGAAATTATTTTTTTAATTAGCAAGTGAATAAGCAAAATGCCATTTACAAGAAAAGGCTCCTAGAGCTGCCTCTGTGCCGGGGGCCAGCAGGAACTTACTGAGCAGAGTGGGATAAGCTGTACTGAAGCAGTGAGTCAAAGATCTTTATTTTTATCTTTGCACAAGAACAAAAGTATGGAACATAATATCCAGATGGGAAGTGAAAAAATATCATTGTCAGTTTAAATGAAAAAAATTTAATTTTCTGAAAAAAAAAATATGGAAAATTTTGGAGGTAGGCACAATTCTTTATAATAGAAAATTGACCTCATAGTCTGGAGAATGAATTTGTTAGTNCAATAGAAGAAAGTTCACTACAAATTTCCACTCATGACAGAAAAGTCTTCTGATTCATGACCCTTAGGACCTCCACTGCATCTCTGGATCATGGTTAACTTGAGAACATCCCTAAACCAGGGAAGTAGTGCATCTGCCCCGGAGTCTCCTATGGCCTCATCCTAAACAACATCCCGGGAGCACAGTGGGTGTCCTGCTAAGCCTGAACAGATGCAATGCAATCACTCTTTTCTACAAAGACTATTTCCAAATTGAACAGTGAAATGAAGGAATGTAAAAGCTTGCTAGAGAAGGAATAACACGCTATCTTACAGAGGAAGTATAATTGTGCTGGAGGGAAGCATGCTTCTGCAGCAGTGCAGAAACCCTGCTGTACCATCCAGTGTCTGCTCAGTGTGGAGCATCTTTCACCCTGTGGAGGGGTCCTCAGAGGCCCTCTGCACAAAACACTACCAGTCCAACTCCACAGGCTCCCACAGGCTCTCCCAGCCCTTTCTCCTCTGTCTGCTCTTCTTCATCTTCATCTAGGTACCCACACACTTTGATTTTTGCACTGATCTCCTGCTGGGTGAGCTGATTTCCAAGCATCCTCTCATTATTTCTAACTCCAATTCTCCAGCTCACCCTCACCCCTATCCTGAGCACAAGCACGGGCAAGGCCTCTTAAATCAGAACTCGACATCTACATTCTTATTCCTCTTTCCACACATCAGACACAAAACATGGCTTTTTTCTTTGTTTCTCCCAGGGTTTTCCAGCCTCCTACTTTTTAATAAAAAAGAAAGAAAAGGTCTATGTGGCTGATTCCTCCCCTATAGTCTCCGGCCATACATAAATCACCAGTCCAAGAAATATTATCTTAAACTTAAGGGTTTAATAAAATATAAATAGCTACCTTGAACTTTGGATTAAATTTTATTATGCTGGAGAAGTATGCAAATTCCAAGTAACAACTCAAGAGAAAAGAAAAATGAACAGGGCCGCTGGTTTTTCAATTATTGTAAAGAACCTTATATCAAAGTCACTTTGATTTAGGGACTTCAAGGATAGAAATTCCACTTAGGGAAGGGCCACACAGGCAGCACTGCTGATAAANCTATCCAGGTATTTTTAAAGAAAGATTAGCCCTGGATCTTAACTTTCCTACAGCTTGCTAGGATGATCTTCGTTCTATTTAAAATACTGTCAATAGTCAGCTCCTTCGCTCTCAAACACCAAANGCTCACTTGCATTGAATACTAGCATAACCCTGAAAATTCTCTCTTGGATACTTTCCATTCCTCTACCAAGGTAACGGATTCCACTTAATTACTGTATTTAGTTGAGCATGGATAACACATTTCAGCCTAAAGTTCACTCCTGTGCTTCCGAGTCCTTCACGGAGCTCCTATCTGCCTTTCCCCACATACGCTCCGCTTATACGCTATGACAACTTTTCTAGCATTGTTACTGTTATTGCTAATGTTGTTTTTCACCCTTCCCTTTGATTCTTTCAAGCAGCATGTCCCTTTTAACTTCACAGTTAACTCAGCACATCATTTCATGCTGTCCGGCTACAATTCCCATCATTACCTTCCACCTTTGTAGCTTATACACATTGGCTTCCATCTCCCAAAATCCCCAGGACCGTGTTCTTTATCTCCAGGGCTCTGTCCTCTGACCATCTTCATTTGCATTTATCCCTTTGGCAAACTCTTCTCCATCTGTGGGTTCTGGTCCAGCCTCCACTCTTAAGCCCAACACTAGCTTCATATCCATACTCTCCAAGGGAATTCCAGCTCCAACCTCAAACTAACAGATCCAAAATTCAATTCAACAAATGTCACCTCCAATAGGAACCCTTTATACCCATCTGATTTGAAATACGTAATAGTCAAACCTGAGAGCTATCTTTAACCTTGCCCTGCCTTTCACAGACTCTGGTCTGTCACCTTATAGANCCATTATTTCATTTATATCCAGGCAATCACTAAGGTCACACTTTTACCACTTTACATACAAACTGACCTTTGGATCTGGTGTCTCCTCTTCAACCAAGTCTTAATAACAGTATTGCAAGTCTAAGCATGTGGAAAGGATGGTTTCATTGACTCATTCCATATCCAAGAATCTGCANTGACTTCCCCACCATTGGTTGTATTAGTCACTAATTCTATTAGCTTGTATAGATCTCCTCACCCTGGGGCTATGCTCAGCCATTGTCTACTCACCTGTGTACACCATACTCTCTGTTAGACTCTGTCTACATTTCCTCCCGTGCCTTCTCATTGTGACTGAGCCTTACACGTTTTCCTGATTTCGGAATGAGCCCAAGCTCTGCCTTTCCAGAAAGCTGTTAATTCCAGATCCTGTGATCCTTCAACTAAATTATCATTGGCAAACAAATACTCAGAGCATTTTTGTTCCTCTTGCATGATGTGGGTTGCACTAGGGCATTGTTCCACTATGGCACTCATGGCAACCCTTCCACAAATACTTGATAACCAGAGAATAGGTTAACTAGCACAGATTGTTTTCCCAAGAGAGTAGACTCCAGGCACCCTATAATGTAAACTTACCACAGAGAGTGGTGCTGTGTAATTTCTAGCCCTGCTGCTGATAATCCAGTTGGTCCTCTGTAAAATGAAGTCTCTGCTGTTGGACTCCCAGCCTTTCCTGATCCCACCCCATACAGCCTTGGAAGTGGATTTTACTACCCCTGCACCCACTCTTCACCTTAACCAATCCACTATGTTAGGCACTTCTATTATTCCCTTTGAAATGAGTTAAATACAGTATTTGAGCAGTCAGAAAGACTTCCGCAAAAGAAACTTAATAAAATTTGAAGGAAGGAAATAATAAAAATAGAAAGTAATATAACCAAATTAGTAAACAAAATCATATTAAAATTATAAATTAAAGCCAACAACTNGATCTTTGGGAAAATTATAACAAATCTAATNAAAAAATTAAGCCACATGTTGGTAATATAAAGAGAAAGAATATAAAGCAGATAAGGAAGTGTTTGCAATTATTTTCAAGTATGTTTAACTCTTAATCAGCCCTTTTCAACCAGTTCCAGCTTTAAGCTGTAAGCTGTCCATTAGTTACGGCGTCCCCATGCGTCTCGAGTGAGGGTGGTTGTACAGCACTTCAGAGGGGTTTAAAAACCTAGTTACACAAATCTTCATTTGGAAAACTCATTCACTGAGACCATAATGAAAGTAAAACCATTTTGTGAAAAATAAATAAATGACTAAACATGGCTCAGGGTCAGGAAACTTGCTTAGAGAAAATCATAAAAGAAACAAATTAACTTCAACNCTGACCTCAAGCAGCTGGTTATGTTGGGAAGTCCTTTCATGCCTTCACGAAACATAGGCTTGAGGAACAGAAAAGGGCATAAAACACCAGCTGTGTATTAAGAAGCTAAACAATGCCGCAGGCCAAACTATGCNGAAGGGAGGCTATCACTAAAAACCATGCCGTTGTCTTATCTATAGATTCACAAATCCTAAAAATATGAAACAGTTGAAACAAAGAAGCACTCTATGACATAATAGAGCAAAGCACGTCTAATACTCAAAATAGAGCTTATGCTAGAAAAATTAATTGGTTTATTGTTCAGAAAGCAATTCATTCCTATATTAAAAGAAACTTCAAATAATTTTAATCAGAGCTTTGTATTGGAAAGTGACATCATCCTTACCAGGAAGAATAGAACAGCTCTAAAGCCAGCACCACTCTGAACAAGCAATGCTTTAGAACTGATGCCTGAAGAAAACAAGAACATGATGCACCATATTGCTATTAATATTTAACAGAGTCCTGTAAACCTACCCAACACATTAAAAAGTTGAAATCAAGGGAAGAGATAAATCCTTAGAAGACAATAAATAAAATATTTACAATTTACATGTANTGTCACTGTATGGTTAAAAAAAGAATGTGTTGAAAAAATTATAATTAGTAAACCTCAAAAAATCCCAAGATATATATCATTCAAAATTAGTAAATATCATAGAAAAATTTAATCCTATAACAGCAAAGCATATAAAATTCCTAAAATTAGCCTTAATGAATAACATCTGAAATTACGTAAATAAAATGACTACTTTGCAGAGTATATAATATTTTAATTTTGCAAATAAACACTGTACCCCTAGTAGTTTCAAAGCTTCAAGTCTTAGGTAAGGTTACTTTGAAATGATTTTTTTGAAAGGTGAGAGATCTGACTCTAGTTTCAATCTTTTCCATGTCATTATACAGTTTCCCAACATCATTTGTTAGAGAGACCATCTTTTTTCCAATGTATGCTCTTGGCACTTTTAACAAAGGTTAGGTAGCTATGACCATATGGGTTTCTTTCTCNATTCTTTGAAATTGGACTGTGTGTTGATTTTTGTATTAACACCACTGTGTTCTTGTTACTATGACTCTTTATCAATACTTTATATATACTATATATATACTATAACTCTTTAATATAATTTCAGATAGGGTTTTGTGATGCCTAAGTATTGCTCTTTTTGCTTAGGAAGCTTTTGTGATCTTGATTTCCATATGAATTTTAGGGTTTGAATTTCTGATTTATTGAACAATATCATTAGAATTATAATGAGTATTGCATTGATTCTGTACATCCCTTTCTATAATGCATCATTTCTATAGTATTAATTATGTCAGTCCATGAGTGACTTAGNTAGGGTTTCTATTAATGTGATGAAACACCATGACCAAAAGCAACTTGGGTGGACAGAGTTTATTTAGCTTACACTTCCATATCACAGTCCATCACTGGCAGAGTCAGGGCAGGAATTCAAACAGGGCAGGAACTGGAGGCAGGAGCNGATGCACAAGCCATGGAGAAGTGCTGCTTACTGGCTTACTCTTAATGGCTTTCTCAGCCTGCTTTCTGAGAAGAACCCAGGACCACCAGCCCAGGAATGGCANTGCCCATAATGGGCTGGGCTCTCCCACACAAGTGATGTATATATGTAGGTTTGGTATCAGAATAATGATAACTCCATAGGATGAGTCTGTAGTAATTACATAATTAATAATAAATAAATGATTAAGAATATGTCCTATGATGGCCTACAGTTCTGTCTTTCCATGGCATTTTACCAATTGAGGATTTCTTTTTTTTAATCTATTATGAATGAGATTTCCCCATTATTTCTTTCTCAACAAGTTTATTGCTGTTATACATGAAAGTTACTGACTTTTGTATGTTAAAAGTTTGTATCAGATCTAAAAGTTTTCAGATTAGAACTTTAGAGTNTTCTCTGATGACATAAATAATTTTACTTCTTTTCTTATTTATATCCCTTCTATTTCTTTCTCTTGTCTTATTGCTCTAGCTAAGACTTCAAGCACTATCTCAAATAAGAGTGGAGTGAGGGACTTTATCTCATTACTAATTTTAAAAGCAATATCAGTTTTTCTCCATTTGGTTTAACATTGGCTTTAAGTTTATCATACGTATTCTTTATTTTATTAAGATATGTTCCTTCTATTATAATTTCTTCAGTTTCTATCAAAAAGTAGTGTTAAATTATGTAAAAGGACTTTTCTATGTCAAGTGAGACGATCATGTTATTTCTGTCTTTAAGTCTTGTGCCATATTACATTTATTAATTTGAGTCATTTTTGTACCAGTAGAATGAAATCAACTTCATCACTGTATATCATTTTCTAAGCATGTCCTTGAATTTGCATTTCAAGAGTTTTAAATTTTGNATCTATGTTCACCAGGGAAATTGGTCCATTCTTTGTTTTAGGCACAGAGCTGGTTTTAGTATCTGTGTAATGCTGTCTTCATAGAATGAATTTGTAGTGTTCCTTCCCTTTCTATTTTATGGAACAGTTTGAAGAATGTTAGTGTTAGATCTTCCTTAAACGTCTGATAGAATTTGGCAGTGGATCTGTCTGTCCCTAGACCAAAATTTGTCTTTACATTTACACATATAAATGAAGGATATT
>LZPO01087355.1:107756-134106 GCA_001675575.1 Neotoma lepida | reverse complement strand
CAAGCAGATCAAACTACACAACTGTCTTGCCAAGCAGAGGGCCCAGCCCAGCCCCATGCAGGCTCCACAACCATTGATCCAACTTTCTTTAACAGATTTTTCAATTCAAATAGAACTTTAGAAAAATAAAAGTAAGATTAAGCAGGACTTAGCCCAGAATAGAATAAATATACAATTTTTCATTAATTTGGTAGTGAANATTTTTATTGTCACAGAANAGTTATACTCAGTACCAAGTTCAGTGTCTCTTCCGGAGTTGATACTCAAATACTTTTTAATAAACTAGCAGAGATTTCTTACAGAACTAGCAAAATTCATATGGAAGTTAAAAGACCTCAAATAGCTTAAAGTCTAAGGGTCTTAAGGAAAGGACTAAAGAGAAAGCCCAATGCTAGAGATAGGACTACAGAGCNATAGGAGCAAAANCTGTATGGTCCTGGCATAAACAAATACATGTAGGCCAGTGGCATAGAACAGAGTATCCAGTAATAAACTAACACAGCTGTATNCCCTCAGGCATGTGATGCTGGGAAGTGTCTTCTACCAACCACCTTTTATTCTCCCAATCGTGTTTCTGATTTGTGCTTTCTCTCTCTATTTCTTCCTCACATTCCTCTGTTTTATCTATATTGTTTTCCAGAAAGAAAGACTGTTCTCATTTGAGGCCAAAGATCATCATTTCCAGAATTAAAAAAAAAAGTGTTCCAATCAATCAAATATATTAATCAAAATACTACCAAACATCCTACCTGGCCGCAGCTCTCAGAATCTTCTTCTCTGGTCATTTCAGATTACACAAGAGTACACAGGTGACATTTAAAGTGTGGAATCTAGAACAGAACCCATACTACTGGTTGAGAGTGGATCCAGCTTCCTCTTAGCATGGAAAACATGTAAATCCCAGGGTGTGTGTGTGTGTGTGTGTGTGTGTGTGTGTGGGTGGGTGCCTTAGACTTTGAAGTTGATGACAGATCCCTTGATTAAGCATCCCCTGAAAAGAACACTGCATTCAGGCTTGGAAGATTATAAAACTTCCAGCTAATCCAAAAGAGGACAAAAACCTCTTACCTTACCTTCAATGTATGGTAGAATCAAGAATCAAATCACACACACACCCCTACTTTGCCCCTGCCACCTATGGTGGGTGAGAGAGCTGACCCTCCCCNTTGCAGCACCCAGGGAAAGTTGACCCTGCACCTTTCCTGGGCAGCACAGTAGAGCTGACCCTGTTGGCCTAGGTGTGGGTGAGCAGCCCCGGTGCTGTGAGCATGGGAGAGCTGTGCCCATTGCTCATCTGTCATGTGGCGGCATGCTTGGGGAGAGATGCCCCCCCATCAATGCCTGAGGCAGGTGGAAGGGCTGGCCCTGAGGTCATAAGAGTGGGGAGCTGTCCCTGCCCCCCATCAGCTGCAACACTTGAGAGAGTGGCCCTTACACCTCACCTGAGCAGCACAGTAGAGCTGGCCCTGAAGGTGTAGGTGTGGGAGAACAGACTCTGAGGATGTGAAAGCAGGAGAACTGGCCCTGCCCCTTGCTCATCACTGCGAGGGGTGAACTAGCCAAGGCCATGCTGGAGAGCTCACCCTGGTGGTGAGGACAGGGGCGAAGATGGTGGGCTGACCAACCCTGCGAGTACCCAGGCCCAGAACCAGGGTTATTTTTGGCCCACTCCAATATCCACCCCATCTGTGATCTACTGGAGCACAGTGGGAGTAGGGNTATCAGTTTTGTGGACCCAGGGCTGCAGGATCTCCATGACACAGGACAACAAGGGGNTGTCCAGGAAGAGTCCCAGTGAGGGCTCAGTTTCAATGGTATAGCAGAGACCAGGGGCATTGAAGCAGACCAATGATTCTTTGTGATGAATGCCTGTATGTAAACATGTATGGATAAAGGGGTTTACTGTGTAACTCACTGTGTCACACTGCAGCTTCCATGACGAGATTTTCCCCTTCTTCCTCCCCCTTTTTATTCTCTTAAATTTTATTTTGTTTTATTGTTGGGGGGGGATGGATGTGACTGGGAGGCATGATGTGAAAGACACAAAGAATAAATAAAAAGAAAGTTAAAAAAATTTATCAAGTCACCACTGGCTACCAATCATGACTCCATCACCTACCTGGTAAAATCCCTGCTACTGCTATGGCTGCGAGACATAAATGTAGTTCATAATAACAATATTTATCCTGTAATATGCCTTCCCCGTTTCTTNCAGCAGTGCTGGGTGTTGAGTTCAGAGCCTTGTAAATGCAAGGTGTAGCAGGAATCCTAATTGGTCTTAATAAAAACCCAGAGCCAGATATTGGAGTAAATGCTGAAAGAACAGAGAGACAAAGGAACAAGCCACAGCCACCTCTNACCTCACCAACTCCTCAGCCGAAAAGGAGCTGAGCTCCTGTCTCCTCCTACCTTACATTCCTTTTCTTGGCCCAGCCATATCACTTCCTGTCTCAACCTTCCTAGTGCTGGGATTAAAGGGTTGTGTGCCTCCCAAGTCCNGGGAGCAAAGGCATGAGATCCCAAGTGCTGGAATTACAGGTGTGTGCCACCACTGCCTGGCCTCTATGGCTAACTATGGCTGGCTTTGCCCTCTGATCTTCAGGCAAGCTTTATTTATTAGAGCATATACAAACTATCACCACAGCAAAGCAAGTTTTACTACCGATCCAGCACCACAATCCTTTATAGCTACTTTTCTGGAGCAGACTGGGAAGGGGACGTGCTATGCGCCCTCACTACCTCATTGGATTTTCAAATTTTTCCTCTAAATTCACGTTGTTAGCATTTCTTCATGAATGAGGGAACCAGGTTCAGATGAAGATGAGGTAGCACATGGTTTTAATAACTGGCAGAGCCCATCTAGCCCAAAGCCCACAGCTTTCCTATCACAACATGCTTCCCAGAAGGTTGCCTGTGGGAAGTGAAAACCATATTCTAGATCTAGCATTTACAAACACATTTGTGTATACAAAGAAAAACAGACTACAAAAGGAATACGCTACAATGGAAAGAGCTCATGAGTTCTCATTTATGCCAAGATTCAAAATGCGATATTTTGTAACTTGCCGTATTATTTCTACNCAGCTATCAATGCCTTATTTCATCCCCGTTGTCTTGTGGTCCTTGTCTGCTTTCTCTGTTTNGTGTATTGTGCAGACTCTTAGTGTCTGAACAGATAGCTTTGCATCATGAGTACCTGTAAACCCATTAGCCATTCTTCTCACTATCCTATTTACCATGGAAATTCTCCCTTCTTGTAACAGAANAATAGATTCTCTTCCTCCTTTCAGCATTGAAGGTTGCTGGTGGCTCAACAGCACAGTCCTTGTAATGTAGACAGAGGGTTTGATGTAAAGCATCCTGTAAGTGTATAAGAAATCACAGATATTAGAAGTGTGAGGAATTGCTATGACTATTTACCTGAGTATCTTGTTTTCTCCCCATTGCCCCACAGACTCTTGCTATGTAGGTTAGCCTGGAACTCATGGTGATTCTCCTGTCTCAGCTTCCCAATGGCTAGAATGATAAGCATGAACCAATGCACTGGAAGAAGCAACCCATTTTTATCAGTGAGGAAACAAAGATTCAGGTAATACTCTAAACAAAATGCTACAATCATATCTTCTCTATGTGGCATGACTTTGTCAACGGTTTTTCCAAATTAAGACACTTTTGAAAGTTAAAGGAAATATCAACAGGATATGGCAGTGGGGAGTGACACCAGNGCTGTCTTGGNAAACCAGGGCATGCAATTCTTCTAGTCTTTTTGATCTTTAATAGCTGGGTCACTTTTAAAAAAATAGTTACTTTTCTATTGCTGTGAATAAAACACCATGACCAAGGCAACTTAAAAGAAAGTACCGAACTGAACTTATAGTTCCAGAGGGTTCGAGTCCATGATGGTGGAGTAAGGCATGATGGGAGGACCAGCTCAGAGCTCACATCTCAAANCACAAGCAGATAGAACAGACTGGGAATGATATGCATCTTTTGAAACCTAAAGTCCATCCCCAGTAACACACTTTCTCCAACAAGGCCATGGTTCCTAATTTTTTTTCAAACATTTTTACTAATTGGGGACCCAGTATTCAAATATATGAGTCTACAGGACCATTCTCATTCAAACCACCACAGTAACAATGGAATGAAACAGTGTTAAGAAAAGTGCCTGGAATATANACACAAGAACATGCCTAATAATTTTTGTTAACTCTATTTCAAAGCCCAGTTGCCCAGAGCATTCATGGAAGGGATATGGTCAGGTTCAGAGTTTTCTAGCTCTGAAAGTTAGTATCATTAGCGCCAAGTGTCACAGATGAAAACACAGAATAACAAGTCATTAGCTTTTATTTTTGCTTACTTTTTTTTATTTTGTTGTGTCTCTGTAATAGCAAAATCTACCATCATCCGATTTTATAGATTTTATAACTTAACCAAACTATGCGGTTTTTATAACTTGACCAAATTATCTTATTAAGACAGAAATGTATCAGTAAAAAATAGTTAAAAAAAAAAAAGACCGGTCATTTCTGCATGAGGGAAGGGAGTATCAAAAGGAGGTCAGGGAGGGAAAGGATGAAGGAGAGGNATGCTAAGAGCAATTGTGTCCTAAAATATAATACTATGGAGCATCCATCATGTATCTGGAGGAGATGCCACACATTCTATATGAAACTGCTAGAAACTAGCAAGGAAACTAGATCAAGTGTAGATTTGTAACCCAGAAATGATGGGCTTCAAATCACCATGTCCTACTGTCATTTTATTGTGTAAAATCTGTGCCCACACCTCTGCTTGGTTAAATCCTTATGTAGTGCTGTCTGCTTTCAAGGCTCTTGAGTCGAGCATTTCTCCATTTTCTTATGTAAAAAATGCTGTAGTTCATTCCTTAACTTAGACACAACACAAGAGAAGACTGAGTGTCCCTGATTGCAGTGTTGAGTTAAGAACACTCAGGTGTAGTAGAATATTTTAAGGTGTGTTACTTTTGTTCATGTTGCATTTGTTTAACTTCTGTGTAACTGTGTTACTGTGCCTGTGTAAAACACCTGATGATCTAATAAAGAACTGGCCAATAGCAAGGCAGGATAAAGGATAGGCNGGGCTGGCAGGCAGAGAATATATATAGAAGGAGAAAATTGGGAGGAGAGAGCTAAGATCGAGGAGCCAGAGAAGAAGGAGGACTCAAGGGGCCAGCCACCCAGCTACACAGCAAGCCACAGAGTAAGAAAGTAAAGGTACACAGAAATAGGGAAAGGTAAAAGCTCAGAGGCAAAAGACAAATGGGTTAATTGAAATTTAAGGAAAGCTGGCTAGAAACTAAGCCAAGCTAAGGCCAGGTATTCATANGAAAAAATAAGCCTCTGTGTNTAATTTATTTTGGAGCTGGGTGGTGGTTCCCCCCAAAAAGAGTAAAATACCAACAACANCACCCAGGAGAAGTTTAAAAGGAAACACCTGTAGATACCATTGCAGAGTAGTGTCACTGAGAAGCACCAAGTTCTACAAATTTTGATTCTATTTCCATACAAAGAGACAGAGGCATTCCCTTCTGAACTTCCATATTCAAGGTGTTGGCTCTCTGCAAGGTACTTCTGGCAGAGCTCCGTCCCTGGAAAGACAGCACTTGGACCATTCTTGCCTTGCCATTTGCCTGACAGCAATGAAATTTCCAGTGTTATCCGGGCTGTGAAATCTGGGCTCACGTCTGCTTCTGTTTCGACCTTTCACTACTTCCTGNTCTGGCTGACTGGCCACTGGCCAGCCCCTTCTGCAGGTCGGTTGTGTGCTAGGAAGAAAAGACTCACCAGTTAACCAGCATGCCAATATCGAAAAGGTCAGCACAAGCCAGTTTTCACTATAGCTGTTTGCCAAGTCGTCCCCAGTGTGTGTGCAAAAGGTAGCAAGGAGTGCCTCAGTAGAAGTGCCCTGCTCCAAGTTTACTGCGATAACAAAACAAGGCAATGGTACAACACAACAACTCTGTGCAGGCTAGTGTCAGGCAAACTACCCCCTGCTATGTAGGTCAGTTGTCTAGTACATGGAAGGCTAGACTCTGAGTACAACACTATGCTCTGGACTTCTTTTTGTTGTTTGTTTTTGTGTGTTTAATTTTATACATGCCTATAATGTGTTTTGATCAACTCCACCTCCTATTCTCTCCAATTCCTCCCCTATCCTTCTTACCATTTTCCCGTGGGATTGCATGAGCTCATCACCCATCCATGCTGGGATTTCGCCTGCCTTGATCTTGCACAGGTCTTGTGCCTGCAGTCACTGAAGTAAAATTGTAGTTTGTATTTTTCCAGGTGAAAATTTTCAAGTCTATTTTTTTTGATTTTTGCCCATGTTAAGCTTGAGGATTTTATNTCTAGCTTGGGTTCGATTTTTGTTCNNTCTTTGAAATATGGTTTCATCTTTGTGCTGATACATGTAATTAGAGGAGNCCACCAGGGGTCCAGGGAGATGTCTCAGTGACTAACACATGTGCTGTGCAAGACAGTTAAGGAAGATGTCTACCCAGCATCAACCCTGGCTACCATATATGTACCCCTCCCCCACCCCACACAAAATAAGCAAATAAATAAAAAACTAAGACTGCTAAAAAAAAAACAAGTTTTAAATTGAAAATACCTCAGGCTTTAATGAAGCTATTGAATTTATGGAACATATGTTTTAGTAAGGAAAGTTTATCTGTGGTAACAAATTAATTCTCTCATCTCCATGCTAAACACAACTTTTTGTGTGGATCCTGTGTGAAGGCAATACAGACCCCATCCAAGGATAGGTCCACATCTTAGACCACCTGCTGTACTCAGTTCCAGAAAGGACCTCAGGAATGTGCCATGACTATTAGNACAGATACAGGGCAGTAAATTTTAACAAGATCCAGATACTCCTGCAGACATCCTGTCTTTGATTTATGGCCCTTGAAGCTATCTAGATAATCCNGCTGAGCAGCCCAGATGATCCTGTTCAGCAGGTTGTGGTTCNCCACCAAAAAGTCTAGCCCAATGGTTTCAAATGGGGTTTGCGCCCAAAGTCTAGACCAATAGTTTCAAAAAAATCACCTTGCCCGATATCCCTTCTACCCAACCCCAAGTTGCCAATTCCCAGCTTGAGGTTTTTCCCTATAAAAACTCTCTGCACCTGGGCTCACAGCTGCTGCCATATTTCCTTCCCTCTGCTGTGTGGTGGCCCAGGTTAAACCCGACAATTAAAGGACCCTTATGTGCTTGCATCAGAAACCGGCTCCTTGNTGATCTCTGGGGGTTTCGAGAAACGGGTACAACACCTGAGGACCTGAGTTACAGTTCTCAGGCTAGCACAACACATGTTTTAGCCACTGAAACATCTCCTTGGCCCTGTGGTGATCTTCTTAATTGCATGTATCAACACAATGATGAAGTCGTATTTCAAAGACAGAAGAAAAATAGAACCTGAGCTAGAAATAAAATCCTCAGGTTTAAAACAGACAAAAGTCAGTCATTTGAAGAAAATCTGATGTGGTGTCCTGTCATATGGTATTTTTAGCATAGGTTAGCCTTGTCTCGCTTCCACATTAGCTCACAAATCATGGTCTATGGAGATTCCTTCATCTGTTGTTTGTTGTTTGTTTGTTTGTTTTTTTATTTTCAAGACAGGCTTTCTTTGTGTAACAGCCCTAGTAAACCAGGCTGGCCTTGAACTCACAGATATCTGTCTGCCTCTGCTTCCCTAGTACTGGGATTAAAGGCATGTGCCACCACTCCTGGCTGAGTCTCCTTCATCTTAAACACATGCTGTGCCCACCTTAAAAAGACGTTTACNCTCTGTTGATGCTAGGTTGCAAATACTTCAATTCTGCTCCCTGTGTTCTGGTCTGAATTTGTCACATGGTCCCACTCAGGCTAGGAAAATGAGTGATCACTTGGATGTTCCTCTAGCAACAGATGTCTCTGCCCACTTTATGCATAATAGCCTTGGCATATTTATAATCTTACTAATAACTGTACAGCAGCCATTTGTCACTTCCAGCTCTGTACCAGGAATGGACTCTTGAGACCTGTGTTGTTCATCTGAAAACTGAAGCTCCTGGAGGGTAGTATGTCACTTATAGTCATTCTGGAAGCATCTGCCATGCTGCAGTGAGAGCTAGAAGAGATTAATTGGGGGCAGCCCCCCTGAGAGGTTCAGGGGAGTGAGTGAAGGTAAACACAGGCTGACTCTACGTCATAGCACCACACTGAAAGGATAGGGGAAAGGAAGAGCCAGTCTGTGACTGTTGAACAGCTCTGAAAAGATACCAGCCCAACAGAGCACAAAAGAAAGATGTATACCAGAGGAGCCCCACATTTAGAAATGGCCATGCACTGGTACCAATGCAGTGGTACTGATGCACCAGTTCCCAGGCACTGTTTCCCATGTACTGGTGCCCTTGCATGGCTCCACTACTGGCTCTGATGACCTGTGCTTGCTCTCACATTGACACAGATCCCTAAGATGCTGCCTGAGGATGTTGGCTGATTGCATTTATCCCATCAGGCTTTGTCTTGCAACAGTGCCAAAGAGGGGAAGGTGGGGGTGGAAATACAGAAGCTCCCCAACATATAATGGTTTGACTCTTGAGTTTTGAGCTTTGTGATGGTTGGTGTGAAAGTGATACACATTCAGTGGAAACCATATTTGAAATTTTAAACATAGACTCTTTCCAAGGCTAGCAGCATCTCTTGGGATGCTGGCCAGCCACAGCTCCTCATCAGCTATACAGTCACAAGGATAAGCACTAGTGCTCTGTGCTGTACTGTGTAGGTGGAGTTTTTCGTTGGGACCACTGGCTCCTCAATAAATGACATGAAGACTTATTATTAATTATAAATGCTTGGCCAATAGCTTAGGCTTGTTACTAACTAGCTCTTACAACTTAAATTAGTCCATATTAATTAATTTACATGTTGCTACATAGCTCATGGCTTGTTACCTTATCTTCTACATGTCCTATTTTCTCTGCGTCTGGCTGGCGACTCTGCCCTTCTTCTTCCCAGTGTTCTCTCAGTCTGGCTCTTATGCCTAACCTCTTCCTGTCTAGCTATTGGTCTAATAAAGTTAGACCTTTATTAAATCAATGAGAGCAACACATCTTCACAGTGTTCAAAATGAGTATTGTGTTGTTAAGATATGGTGGTCAGTAAGTTAGGGTACCAAATGCACTTCTGATTTATTACATTTTCAATGTACAGTGGATTTATCAAGCTACATCCCCACTGTCCCTTGATAAACACCTGTACAGAGTCCCATATCATGCTGCTAAGACTGTCTGTTCCTCCAGGATGCATTCTGGCTGCAGCAAAATGTTTAATGTAACCAAACTGAGTAAAGAATGACCTTGTAAAGGAGTTTTAAAACACAACAGGAAAAAAGAAAAAGTTCATACAGTCAGGAACTCAGAGTTAGAAGCTTGTGTCTGTTTTTGAGAAGCTATAGGATCTTCTCAGAGTCACTTTAACTTCTGTGCCTTAGTTCTCTCTTCAGTATATTAGATGGTTGTTGGATTTGCTCAGCCATTCTAAATGTTATCACACTCCTTAGAAAGCTTGGGAAGGCAGGGATTTCTGTCTTTACAAAGCCTAGTTTCTGGCTCAGTAAATCTTGGGTTTGCTGATTCTGTATCAATTTTCTTCAAACTGGGACATTCCATCCTGTGCGATCAGGAAGCAAACAAAATTTACAGGATCGGGAAAGTCAACAACTAACAAGTCTTAGGAAGATTACAGGATTCACAAGCCCCACACCCATACCCTCACCTCCCACTCCCCAGCCCCTAACCTCCCCCCACCAAGGTTTTATTAAAAAAAAATCAGCAATAGCTGTGGAGAACAGCTTCTCTGACAGGTCCAGCTGCCTGCAAGTCATGCAGGAGCTCATGGGGTGGGGGATGCAGCCTTTGTGAACTGTCAGTTACACGGGGCGGCGGGGTGCATTTTAGTGTTTGGTGCATTTTAGTGTTTGGTGCATTTTAGTGTTTGGTGCATTTTAGTGTTTCGAGTGTCTGTTTCATCCACGCTCCTGCAACTAACACCAATAAACTCACTGTGTCTCAAAGCTAGATTAGGGTGGAATTGTTTCACTGGTCTGTAGGCAGTACCCTCTCTAGGGTCTGTAGATATCTTAACCTTTTTCTAGAGTAAGTCACATAGCATCTCCAACTTTTGGGTGGTGCTACTGGTAGGTGACATATACTTAGAAAACCACTGGCCCAGATGTTCAAGTTTGTGATTCAACTACACTGCTTTATAATGGCTTTTTACAGTTATTTGTATCTACTTGATCATCGTCTGTTAAAGACTTTATTATCTCTATCATACCTCTTCAGACAAACCATAGGTTAGTACAAATATTTATTTATTTATTGCCATATGACATATATGGTGCTAAGCACAACAAGAGGAGAGATAGCTGTCATCATCAGTACCGGTCTCACCATTGTTACAATAGCAGACACTGAAGACAGTGTCACTGGCTCTGCCTGCCCTTTAGATTCATTATTTCCCTGATTTAAGAGTTTAAGGGTATGATAGAGTGTTATATGATGAACAACGGAAGGAAGGAGGGCAGTCTCTAAAGCAGGAATGGAGCAAAATAGGCTTGAGAGCAGATAGACGAAGCCAGGAGGAACAATTCAGGGAAAGGAATGTCCTGAACAGTAACCATGTGCAAATGCCTTTAGACTTGGGAATAGAGTCTGGTAAGATCTTAGCGAAGTGTACCAGTGTGATGGAAAGAAGGAGTGCTGTTTGTAGGGTTGAAGGAAGGAGGAAAACTGGGTTCCGACATGCAGTTTCATGCCATGGGGCCAGCACCTTGGCTGGCTGTGGATTTTATGCACCACTCATTGGGTAAGGAAACAGGAGATGATGATTTTACTAGAAGGAAAAGAAAACAAAGCTGAGGGGACACTTAACTTTGTGCAGTCAGCTGTGCTGTATCAAACAAGCCCCTAAGATCTCTCAGCATCCTGTTCTCTGTGATGACCACAGCNTTCACCATGCTTATGACAAATGAGTATGTTGGTGACACCCTGCTAGTCACAAAGCTCTGTCTGTACAACACCATGAAGAAAACTCATACATGAATTACGTGTTCATGATCATAATTACTTTAAAACTTTCCAAGCTATCTTGTTTAGCAGCAGATTGTGGTCCTTCCTCCAAAGGCCAGCACCCTCCATAGAGAATTCTCTAGCATTTACTCAGATGCCTGAGGGATGTCCTGTACTCAGGGCAGCACTATGAATATGGAATGGGAACCTTTTCCTCATCATGTGATAGCACAGGAATTTCCCCATGCATGGGCAAAGGTTGTCCTCTCCCCACAGCTTGCAGATAGGAAAGTCCACTTGCAGAGTGGGTCCACGAGCTGTTCTGTGGTAGAGAACAATAAAGAGATGACAAGAACATAGTAGAAAACCAAGACATGGTCAGTCAAAATATGTGTAATTAATATATCCCAAGAGCTCAATGGCTTCCGTCTCTGATTGGAGCCTAAAGGAATGAGAGAGGAGAGGGAAAACTCCCAATCCAATTAAAGAAAATGCAGCCCAGGCTGAGGTCAAAGCTGCACTCTAGGGATATCTCATTAACCACTGAGGGGAGATTTTGAATGGGTTAAGAAAAGTTTGACCCCTGGCACTGAGAGTATGTTGTCAAGGAAAAATTGGATTCTTAGCCCAGAGAAAATGTAAGAAAGTTTGTCTACAATTTGATTAATAAATGCACATAGGATCAGTGTTGGGAAATAGAGTCTATCTTTGAGAAGTGTGCTGTGGAAGCTGGCTAACTAGGGACACGTTGGTGTATGGGTTATATCACCCTTTGAGCATGTAGCTAAATTGAACTGGAAGGCATTCAAACAGTGCACTACAGAAAATAATTCAAAATCCAGAGGGGAATATTTTCAAAGACTAGACAATAACAAATAATTTATATCTAGCTTCAGGATATATCCTAACCCATTTCAGCAGAGCCTTTGCCTGTGCTTTAGTGTTTTGTCCAGATTAATATTACAATGGACCAATGGTCTCTGCAACCTCAACAAATAAACTAGAGTGGGGTAAGTGGGGGTTCATTTTGCAAACACAAGGTGTGAGGTGACTNACAGTTCTCCACGTGTCAGTATAGAGGAAGTCAATGAGGCTCCCAAAGCCCTACAGCAGTGGTTCTCAACCTTCCTAATGCTGCGCCCCTTTAATACAGTTCCTCATGTTGTGAAACAACTATAAAATTATTTTCTTTGCTACTTCATAACTTTAATTTTGCTACTGTTATGAATCATAAGGTAAATGTCCGTGTTTTCTGACAGTCTTGGGAGTCCCCTAAAGGGGTCATGATCCACAGGTCGGNAACGACTGCCCTACAGTCTTACCCATGAAATGTTTGGATATTTCCAAATCTCCTGAAAACCCTGCCATTGCAACAAACACAGCCATATATNGGAAACATGGTGGGTCTTTAGAACAAACTAGTACATCTCATAGATATGCTAGGATTCTTTCCTTCCCTGTCTGTCCAGGTTCTGCCAATCATAATCCTGGCTACTCTGGAACCTCCGATCTTTTCATTTAATCTATTATTATGCTTGCCTAGTTCAACATCCTCACAGTTTTTTAATGTTGGGAAACTAGTCATCTTGATTATAGAATCTCCCAACATTAGACCTTATTCTTTATATTCCTTTCACATTCGTCTTTCAAAAACCAGTCTTGTGTACATATTTCCCTCTAATTCTGAATTCAGTTCAACTAATCATTAATGGTAGGTGTAGGGAAGATGGGCTGACTAAGGAAACCCACCCTGGCCTTGGAGCTCTGACCAGGGAAAGAAACACAGCCTGGGTTTGGGACCTGAGCCAGAGAAATGAACACTTTATCCACAAACCCAGAACTAAGGAAACATGCCCTGTCTCTGAAACCAGTACCAAAATAACACTCTTGGTCCCTAGAGTCAGAGTCAGTGAAAGATATGTGCCCTGGCCTTGGAATTAGTGACCAAAAACTAAGTAAGGNCAGTGAAAGAAACACAGTTAGGCCCTCACATCAGGGCCATCTTTGCCCCTAGCCCANAGAACTGACCAATCCCAGGGCAGGAAAAAACTAGCCAATCCCTGTTGACTCTGCCCCCTGGCCATCCTATATCAAGGGCCCCTGCCTGGGCAGTTTTGAGCTGTTCTCTCCACTCTGGTAGAGGCAGCTACTCTCCTGGACTCCTCCTTCCCAAATAAATCTCTTTNTTAAAAGAGTCTTGCGTGTGAAAAGGTCACCGGATAGAAGATCTTTGCTGGGACGTCCTATAATGGACTGAGCAAAGAGGAGCTGAACAGAAGATCGTTGCTGAGACGCCCCATAGTGGACTGAGCAAAGGAGAGAGAGCTGAGTAACACTTAGGCCTGAGAAGCAGAACTCTGCTAGGAAGCCCCCTTAAGTGGGGGTTGAACAAAGCTCAGCTGTAGTGGCTTTCCAGGAGAGAAGCAGGATTGCTATATTCTGCGGGGAACCATCCCCCACCACAGGAGGTATAGCCTGACTCTTTTGAACAGTCAGGATACCCTTCCCTGCAGAGATGACCTGAAGCTCTAGGCCTGACTCTCCCGACTCTAGGCCCTTCCCTGCTGAAGCAGTTCCAGGCCTGACTCTTCTGAGCAGTCAGAATAACTTCCCCTCCAAGGCTGGGCTGACTCCTTGCAGCCCCAGCCATTGGAGCTGTTCCAAGCAGCTTCAAGGTGTCCAGGACACCTACAGGGCAGGGCTGTTCTACACAGCTCGAGGTGTCCGGGATGCCTCGCCCTCCAGGGCTGGGCTGACTCCTTGTAGCCCCAGCAGTCAGAGCCCACTGAGTTGCAACTTTGTTGCTTACATTTTGGTGCTGGAACCGGGACCAAGCCCACTGAGGTGCAACAAAGTACCTACAGTAGGGACTATTGGATGATTCCCAGAGTTCATTAATCTGCCGATTCCTGATTAGAAAAACAAGCACGGGCAAATCTGTTTCGCTAAGAAAACCTCCTTTCCCAGGTTCCTTTCCAGCTACATTCAGTGTTTGTGATCAAGCTCTGACCAATAGGACGTAAGCAACAGTTGTTTTGTGAATAGTCTGTTCAAAACTAATGAGGAATTGTTTCACCCTCTCCTTTCTTCCCAGCCCTGGAATGTGTGGGAGCTCCCATAAGAGCCTTGAATCAGAGATAAACTTGGGGGTGGAAGCTCTGAGGATGCTAAACCTGGAAGATAGGAGAATACGTCCCTGTGATTCCCTGGAGCTGTCACACTAACCCTGGGCTGTCCAATTAGGCACTGCTTATATTTATATAGAGAAATAAACATTTGTATGGTCAAACCATTATCCTAAGGGGATATTAGTTCAGACAATGGCAAGTCTGGTCTGTTGCCAACTGTGCACATTTCCACAGGAGGCTGCCTGAAGTTCTCAACTTGATGTTTACAATAGAAATTCCATCTGCTTCTAAGGCTATTGTTACAGCTTTTCCTTGTCTAGAAACATTTCTTTAATCAAGTTAATGCTCTCCAAATGTGCTAAGTATTCTCCTGGTTCCAAAATTTACCACAGTTTCCCAGGTGCTNTGATTTCAATTATCCCAGAGCATCTCACAAATGCTTTGCACTGGGACTTAGCTGAAAACTAGAGTAATGGACTTTTCAAGATGGAAGGGAATTAAAATTTTCTGTTAACCTAAATTTCTATACAATGAAATAAAACACTTTCTGTCCTTAGGTACTTTTCCTACTGCTGTAGGGGGAAAATACCCTGACAAAAGCAAATTAAGGGAGAAAAGGTTTACTCTGGCTCACAGTTCAAGATTACAATCTTCCTAGCAGGGAAGTCACAGTGGCAGAAGCTTGAGACAGATGGTCACATTGCAGTCAATCAAGAAGCAGAAAGTGGAAGATGCTGGAGCAGAGCCCACTTTCTACATCCATACAGTTCAAGGTCCCAGCCTAGGGAATGGTGCTGCCCACATATATGGTGGATCTTCCCACCTCAATTCACCTAATGGAGAAAATCCTTCAGTCATGCACAGCAACTAAGTTAGATAGTCCCTCAAAGGTATGCCTGTAGGGTTGTCTNGTGGATTATTCTAGATCTTATCAAGTTGATAATCAGTGTTAGCCATCATAATACTCAAGCATGATTGACAACCAACTGTTGTAGAATATTGTTTTAAGTTGTGTTACATTTGTTTATGCTGTGGAACATTTGTTTAATGATGCAAAGATGCGCTACATTCTTTTATGTTGCATTTGTTTAACTCTGTGCAGCTGTGTTACTGTGCCTGTCTAAAACACCTGATTGGTCTAATAAAGAGCTGAATGGCTAATATCAGGGCAGGAGAAAGGATAGGCAGGGCTAGCAGGCAGAGAGAATAAATAGGAGGAGAAATTTGGGAAGAGAGAGATCAGGTTGTGAAAGGAGAAGGAGAGGAGAACTCCAGGGGCCAGCTACCCAGCTACACAGCCAGACACGGAATAAGAAGGAAAGAAAAGATATACAGAAATAGAGAAAGGTAAAAGCCCAGAGGCAAAAGATAGATGGGATAATTTAAGTTAAGAAAAGCTGGCAAGAAACAAGCCAAGCTAAGGCCGGGCATTCATAAGAAAGAATAAGCCTCCATGTGATTTATTTGGGAGCTGGTTGTCAGGCTCCCAAAAAGTAAAAGAGTAAGAAAAAAATCAACAACAACCAACAGCATTTTTGTAAGATCCCAGGTGATTCAATGCATCTTAAAGTTTGAGGGGTGCTCTAATCAAATGCTTGTCAACAGTCGTGTGGGTTGCTCACAAAACACCCTAAACAGTTCTTGTATAGATAGAATAATCAGCAAGTTATTTTATTAATAAGATAAAAATTGCTTTCCTTTTACCAAGGACTTCTCTGCCTCTAGTCTATAGAATAATTACAAATAGTACTGATTGATGGAATTTTGATTGAGAATACTCTCCTGGAGCTTGGTCTCCAGTGCAGCAATAGTTACAGGTGATTATGTCATAAGAGTTTCCACTCTATATATGATTAATCTACTGGTGGGTTCATGGCTCAATGGATTAGCAAGAGGTGGAGCAAACTGTATGATATGAGACTGAGTAAGTCCTGGGAGTGTGCCTAGAAGGGCCACTTCGTTCCCAACTCCACTGTCTTCCTCAGTGCTACAAAGTGAGCAGTTTTCCTCTTGCTCTGTGTGTCATTGGCCACAAGGTATTGCCTCAGTGTAGACCCAGCAGCAATGGAGCCTAATGATTGAATATTCTGAGCCCTGTGTCAAATAATTCTTCTGTCTTTTAAGTTGTTTTGCTCTAGGTTTTTGTCATAGTGACGAAAAGCTGACTAACACAGTGATTCACCCTAATTATTTGAAGGTGCCTCTCATGGTTCTCAGCCTTCTCTTTTCAAAGGAGGATGACTCACTTANTTGGCATTCTTCACATACTCTGATTTTCAGAGATTTCATCTTCTTTTAACGCATACTAAATTGTTTGTATCCTGATTAGAATACAAATTTGCAATTTAATATATTTACTGAGTGAATAACACTAGATTCCCCAATACAGCAGATTCTAACTTCTTTCATACACAAGGTATTACATTTAAATGTTGATTCATCACTGTAGTTTTGATGTTATTCTCATCATTAACATCATTTTATTTAAATATTTAAAATCCATTTTAAAACCATTTAAGTTACATTAAAACCACTTAATAACAGAAATCACAGCCTGTTTGTTGATATATTTGCTTTTGTTTTATTTGAGGATTGAGGCTTCACTTTGTTAACCAGGCTGACCTCAATATCCTTAGCTCAAGTGATCCTTCAGTCTCAGCTTGCTGAGGCAATTGGTTATAGTACATTCCATTGCACCCCATTTCTTGTAGTACTTCAAACAAACCTCTTAGTGATTTTCATACATGAGTATTATATTTACATAATTTCCTCCTCTCCTTCTTCCCCCAACTCCTCTTCTGTCCCCCACACCTTTTCAAATTCATGACTTCTTTTAATTATTATTCCTGTACACATACACACACACACACACACACACACACACACACACACACACACACCACAACCTACTGAGTCCATTTAGTGTTACCCATACACGCATGTGTTTAGGAGTGACTACTCGGCATGATATAACTATCAGAGGGCTTGTTTCTATAGAAGACTGATTCTCCTCCCTCCCTCTTTTGACAGCCCTTAAATAGCTCTTCATCTGGGGTGGGTCCTCATGAGATATCATCTTTTCATGCCAGCTGATATTGTCATGGTGCATGTCATGTTTAGGTGTTGTTGATATTTCGTGAGTGTAACTTCGCTGTCACGTAGAGAAGCCACTATCCTGCAGCAGACATCCTGGTCCTCTAGTTCTTGCAGTCTTTCTGCTCCTCTTTTCCACAATGTTCCCTGAGCCTTGGGGTTATGGTTGTGTTGTGGATGCATCCACTGGGGTTGAACACTCCACAGTCGGCTGTCATCTGCATTTGGACCAGTTGTGGATTTCTGTAATTCCACCTGTTGCAAAAAGAAGCTTCTTTGTTGAGGGCTGAGAGAGCTGCACTTATTTGTAAGTATAAGAATAAGTATTTATTATGCAGTTAGAAATTATACTCGTTAGGTTCTCCTCTAGGGTCTAATACAATAACAGCCATGGGCTTGCAAAAGCCATAGGAAACATTTTATGCTTACTTGATGATGCATATATAATATATATTAGTATATGCAGATACATATGTGTAGAGTTTAAACTACACTGTGCTGCTTGGGGTGATAATACTCCCTCCAGGAGCCATGGAGCATCTAACAAAACCCCAGTGCCAAGCATGGGAAACATCCCTTTGAGATTTTGATCAGAGAAATCCAAGGGACTTCCAAAATAATACCGGCTATTTCCAGTGCCTTGTCTCCAGAACTTGAAAGTAAGGTCCTATTACTGAAGATACCATACCCTTCTGACAGGACTTGTTGGTGTTGATTTGGAATNGACCTGGAAGCCTCCTCCCTAAAGACTAGCTGATATAGTCAAAGGTNCTATACAAGCTGCCAGATTAAAAAAAAAAGCCATCAATAGTTCTGCTTGGCTGGAAAACTAAAAACTGCAACAAAGACTAGCATAACAAGATATATACAATGGTGCAACAGTGGCACCTACATCTTGGAATTAACCATCAGCTGTCTATTTAACTTAAGGCTGACTCAAAGGGAGGGACTTCATACTTAGTACTATAAAACTAGCCAACTACCTGTTGTGGAACATTAGTTTAAGGTGTATTACATTCATTTATACTGTGAAATATTTGTTTAATGATGCAAAGATGTGTTGCAGTCTTTTATGTTGCTTTTGTTTGACAATGCTTAGCTGTGATACTTTTCCTGTCTAGAACACCTGATTGGTCTAATAAAGAGCTGAATGGCTAACAGCAAGGAGAGAGAGAGGGATAGGCAGGGCTGCCAGGCAGACAGAATAAATAGAAGAAATCTAGGCTCGAGAGAAGAGGAAGGGGTGAGAAAAGGAGGGGGAGAGGAGGACACCAGGGGCCAGCCACAGAGCCACACAGCCATACAGCCACCCAGCCACCCAGCCACACAGCCACAGAGTCACACATCCACACAGCCACCCAGCCACATAGCCACCCAGCCACCCAGCCACACAGCCACACAACCACAGAGTCATACAGCCACACAGCCACACAGCCACATACCTGGCCATGGAGTAAGGTATATAGAACGAAGAAAGGTAAAAAGCCCAGAGGCAAAATGTAGTTAAAGAGAAACGGGATAATTTAAGTTAGAAAAGCTGGCTAGAAATAAGCCAAGCTCAGGCCGGGCATTCATAAGTAAGAATANGTCTCCATGTATTTATTTGGGACGTGGGTGGTGGGTCCCCAAAGAGAAAAAAAAACAAAAACAAAAACACTACCTATGGGTTGTGCATTTGTTTTAATCATGAAAAACTATGTCTGAGCCATGTCT
This sequence comes from Neotoma lepida, assembly GCA_001675575.1. NCBI lineage: Eukaryota > Metazoa > Chordata > Mammalia > Rodentia > Cricetidae > Neotoma > Neotoma lepida. The sequence continues at coordinate 115,095 of LZPO01087355.1, read as the reverse complement.
TTACTTTTCTGGAAAGAACATGGCTACCACTGAAAATTAAAAATGTTCCAGCAGGTGCCCTGAGTTCACTCCCTTGTAAGTCTCAGATTCCACTTGCCTGTAGGAAGCTTTCTTCTGGCTCAAGTGACACTATCTCAAAGTCCTCCACCCACTGTCATTGTGTTTGTTCACAGCATGCATGCAAGTGCTTCTCTTCCTTTGTCTCCTCCTGGCAGCAGGGATTCATATGTCCACGACACCTAGCACAATGAAGAACTTACACTAGGCACTAAACAAATATTTTTACATGAATAAGGCAGAGGTTACTCCTTTGGATAGAGGACAGAACTCNATTGGATTTTATTGGAATGAGTTGAGTGAGAAAAGCCAGTAAAGTACCCATGTTCTTCTTGCTATCTTTAGGTGAAATGTAGAGCTCCCATTGGGATTGTCCCAACAAAAGGAGTTGACCTAGTTTAACAGAGTATAAATATAGTGTGTCCCCAAAGGTCTCCAAACACAGGATTCACCAAAGTGTATCTTCAGAGCTTCAAGTGGTGCAACTAACACAGATTGACCCACTTAATGTGAGCCTTCTCACACAAAGTGGATTGGAAACCGGTACCGTTCTTTAGAGTTCTTGCTGCCTACTGTCCAGTAAGAGTCCTCTTTTTCTATGAATGGCCTTTGAAGAGTTTGTGTTGAACAAAAACTCAAGCTCCAAAGACTCTCCACAACAACAAATGCACTAAAATTGATTGTGTCCTTTCAAAGGAAGCTGAGGTAAATACAGAAATGGAGACCGTCCAGTGTTAGCTTTTCCCATTATTGCATATTTTCAGTTTTTATAACCCTCTTTTGAAATACTGTATCTTCTAACTATTTCATCTCAGGGTAGCTAGCTGCCAGTGGAAGGGCATTATCACTGTTTATGATCTCACAGAGTGCCCATAAACATTGGTATCTCAGCAAAATTATCATCCTGGTTATATAGTTGTAGCAGAAGGGATAGTATGTTAAAGTAGACAAGGGTAAATCAGCAATATCTTGCCCCAGTTAAGACATGAGTGAGATGAAAACCACAGCTATTCGTGATGCCTGCTGCACCTAGGGAAAGTTCATAGTGCCCTCATCCTCTCTATAGGCGTTACCCAGCTGACACAAGTTCTGCTTTAGTGACGAACAGGGATACTGTGCTTTACACTGCTTCCTTTTCTGTGCACCCCCAGTGGTTTCGCTGATGCCCCCAATCTAAAGCCATCTCCCAGGGAAAGGGTTCCAGCCTTGGCAGGTCCAAATGGTGGTTTGGCAGAAGAAAGACTAGCGTATATCTATGGTGTGAGTGCTTTGTGCGGGGCTGAGAAACAGGGTTCATGTTTTATTTTCCAATGTGAGGCTATAAAAGTAAGCGAAAAGAAAATGCAGCTTCCTGTCTATAGAAGAGCTGGGTTGCTTCCAGTCCTGTGCTGATGCTAACAATGCAGTGATAGAGATTCATATACATCATTTTGCATGTGTTCTAATATTACTCCAGGATGCCTTTATAGAAGTGGCAGAGCTGGGGCAAAGGCTGTACGCATTTGTAATTTTAATATATATTACCAGATTGCCATCCTTGGGGACTGCCACAATTAATATTTCCACCAGCAATGTATAAAAGTGACTGTTCAGGAAAAAGAATCACCATCAGATTATAATGTACTCTGAGATTCTGGAGGTAACAGTATACTGTTTTAATGCTTTTATTGGCATGTATTAATTGTATATAATAATGGATTTCATTATGGCATTTTCATGCATGTAATGCAATCGTATTCCCTCCCTGTCCCGCTCTTGATCCATTCCCACTGCTGTGGATCCATCGATCATTCTTCTTCCCAGCTGCCCTCCATTCAGTGTGCCCCACGGAGTTTCCCTTGGGTTGTTTGCAGCAATGTTAGTGACAGTTTGCAAAAGGAGCATGCACATCTTGCCAGGGATACCACCAAAAATATGTCCTTCCCTCCTTCATCAACTGTATCAGCGTAGTTTAAACATTTTCAAANTTTTTTTTTTGTTTTATTTTGTTTTGTGTTTCGAGACAGGGTTTCTCTGTGTAGCTTTGGCGCCTTTCCTGGAACTCACTCGGTAGCCCAGGCTGGGCTCGAACTCACAGAGATCCGCCTGCCTCTGCTTCCCGAGTGCTNGGATTAAAGGTGTGCGCTACCACCGCCCGGCTCAAAATTTTTTGAACTTTTAAAAAATATTCTTTGCTTATTTTCATGTTTAGTTTTACAAAAATGTAAGGCCTCTTCATTTTCTTTAGGGAAANAAGTTCCTTTTCCAGATACTCATTGTAAGGAATTAAATTTAATTTAACATTTATAACATTTTTCTTTGTTGAATAGTATGTCCACATGCTCAAGTTCTCCTGTGAGTTTCATTACTCAAGAGTAACAATTTAAAATTTTTTTTAAATTCAGAGTTATATTTAGAAACCTTTCTCCCCATCTAAGCTTGTAATGGAATCTTTCCATATTTTCTTTCTGTGTTTTTGTGGTTTTATGTTTTATGTTTAAGCTTTGATCCATTTGGAATTTATCCCAGTTTGAGGCCTGGAGAGAGGATCTGCTAGGGCTAATGAATTTTATTTAATAACTTGTCTTTCCCCTCCAGTTTGAGGTAGTGCTGTTGATATACCTACTTCATTCTCTTCCTGAATATTCTATTTTTTTTCTAGGAATTTGATTATCTCTTCATGCACAGGATCACACTCTTTTCATTGTTGAGACTTTGAAATCAAATGTTCCACTTACTTTTCTTGCTCTTTACTTCAGAATTTTGCTAAATATTGTTAATTTATACATTGATCTCAAAAGTCATCTTTTGGGGGCTAGAGAGTTGGCTCAGTGGTTAAGAGCACTGGCTGCACTTCCACATCGTAGTTCATTATCAGAGGAAGTCAGGAGAGAAACTCAAACGGTAGGAGTCTGGAGGCAGGAGCTGGTGCACAGTTCTGCCTACTGGCTTCACTAATGGCTTGCTCAGTCTGCTTTCTTATAGAACCCAACACCAGCAGCCCATGGGTGGCACCACCCACAATGGGCTGGGCCCTCCCCCACTAATCACTAATTAATTAAGAAAATGCCCTACAGGCTTGCCTGATCTTATGAAGGCATTTTCTTAATTGAGGTTCCCTCCTCTCAGATGACTTTATTTTGTGTCAAACTGACATAAAACTAGCCAGCACAGACCCTACCTCCCAACTACGATCCTTGCTCCTAGGGAATCAGTGATTAAGCCGCATTTTCTAAACTACATAAATTGAGTCAAACATCACCCAAGACCTGGATTAGCATTAGGATTTTATGTTTTTCTGTATGACAGAAATTGGATTTCTCCAGCTGTGGGCTTCTATTACATTCTGGGATGTGTGGGTGGGCCTTCTTCACCCAACTCCATCCTTATACTTCAGCCATTTCTGCATGTGCCGTAGAAGAAAGCTCCTTCCAAACCCTTGTCCATTGGAAACACGGTGGACCAGGAAGCTGTTCTTCAGTTCTGATTATCCCTGCTGTTGAAGTATCAATGAGCATGTCCACAAGATTCTCTTCTCTTCACCTTAAAGCTATGAATATAATTAAATATATCAGAGAACTTTCATTCATTTACTAAATTCACCTGGTCATTTTTCATTATTTATGCCAGCATCCACTTGCAAATATTTTGCTTAGGAATTATGAGATTACATCATCATTTTTCAACACAGTTATCTTAAGAATAACTTGATAGTAAATATTGAGCTTCATAAACACATTTGAAAGATTTATTGGTTTTATTGTTCTTTGAAACAGTTTAAATAATATTGGAATTACATGTCTCTCAAAGTTTTGATACTATTCGCCCATAAAACTTGTAGGACTTAGTCCTTTTTTTCACTGGTGTCTTTTCAAAGAAAAGTGATGCCTTTAGATAATTTTAATTTTAGGATCAGTATTGATAAATCATAGATCCTCACAATAATTTCTTTTCACCAGACATATCAAAGTTGCATAAACAGATCCTTTTCATCGGAGAATTTTGTATTACTGTTCATTGCAATTGGCACTCACTTTTTGNTTCTGTTTTTGCATTCTCCCATCTTCACTAATTGAACTGAATTAGTTAATCAGTTGTATTGATCTTGTTTTCAAGGTGTTATTATTTTTATTTATTAGCTTGTTTTTCTGTGATGGTGTTTCCTAAATCATTAACTCTGCTTAAAACCCACTTTTCTCCTAAAATTGTACTCTTCTGCTTGCTGTAATTTGTTTTGTGGCATTTGAATGATCTGTTTGGATTCATGTTTTATTTTCATGTTTAATTACCTATTCTATGCTTTTTATTTATACTATAGGAGTAGTATTTTTCATTGTGTTTCTTAGATTTTAAATTTTGATTTCNNTGAAGATGTTTCCCCCACTTACTCTTTTGTGAAGTCCATGTTTGTGTTCATTCTATTGCCTTTGTGTTTCTCTCTTTGGTTCTTGTATTTCTGGCTTGTGGTGGGGGAAAGGGTGTCGCAATAGTTCTTTTTAAAAAATAACCTTTCTGGTAGGCAGTGGTGATGCTTGCCTTTAATCCTAGCACTCGGTAGGCAGGGACAGGNAGATCTCTAAATTNAAGGGCAGCCTGGTCTATGGAGTGAGTTCCAGGACAGCCANGGCTGCACAGAGAAACTGTCTCTCAATGCCCCCACAAAATAATAATTTTTCTGTCTTTTGAGATTATAATTCCATCAATTTCTCCTTCCTTTTCATCCCTCTAGACCTCTCATTTACCTTGCCCACCCCACCCCAGNTCTCTTTCAAAGTCATGGCCTTTTTTTCTTTAATTGTTGTTAAATATATAACGTGTATATAATTATTCACATATATAAAACTATGTATGTATATCACAACCNGCTGTGTGTATGTTTTCAGGGCTGACCAGTTGCTATGATCTTCCCTAGGGCAGACTATTTCTCCTGCTCTCCACATTCCTTAGTTGCCTGTATTTCTTCATCTACAGTTGAGGCTTCATAAGATCTACTGCTTCCATGTTCTCATGTCTATTGTTTTTGTCTTTTTACAGATTTTGTTTAGGCAGCCATGTTGGTGAGACTTCATGGGTGTAGTATCTCTGACATTTCTAGAAGACACAATCTCACAGCATCTTCTTGTTCCTCTGGATCTTACAGTATTTCAGCCTCCTCTCCTGAAATGATTCCTGAGCCGTAGGTGCTGGAGTTGTAGATGTATCAGTTAGGACCGTGCTCCACAACTGTGGTTTTTTGTAATGGTCTCTATCTGTTGCAAAGAGAGGTTTCCTTGCTGAGGAGTGGGAACTGCACTTTCCTGTGGGTACAAGGATGAATATTTAGGATGTAGGTGGGGGTTACACTGGTTTAATAAAATGACCATTGTAGTTTCTTCTTCAGGATCAATGACTTTACTAGTCCTGTGGAGTTGGCTAGGTTTCCAGTACCAAGCATACCTTTACTCTTGTTGAGTGAGCAAAATAATTCTTTTTCATTGGTTTACCACTTTTAATTCATGGACATGTTCTTTCTCTTAAACANTACTATTGATACATGTCTATCTGTGTGTATGATGTGTGTGTACAAGTGAACGTGGGCGTATGTGCTGTGGCACACAAGTAAAAATCAGAGGGCAACTTTCACGAGTCAAATCATTTTTTTCCTTCCACCATGGGATCTGGGAACTGGATTCAGGTTGTCAGGTTTGTGTGACAAGTGCTTTTGATTGCTAAGGCATCTCGCTGGTCCAAGGACCTCATTCTTCACCTTCTCTGGTTCAGAGTCTTCTATTATCCTTATCTGTACATGAGTTGTATTTCTGTTGTGGTTTACATGATCTCTCTCAAATTTAATTTTTAATATAGCANAAGGGAAAGGTCTGAGTTCTTTCTTTGTTATTCTTTCTTCAGCATAGGTTTTTCTCACAAACAGCACATTTGTTAACAAGACTTCCTTTACCTCCACTGACTTCTTNTAACTGCCATCAAAAATTATCATGCATCTACATCTGTAGGTCTCTTTCTGGACTCTGCAATTCCCCACTGTCTCCTGTACCTCCTACAATGGATCCTTAGNAAGTCTTACACCAAATAGTACCATGCCCCAACANNTTTCCTTATTGTGAGATGTCTGTGGCTCTCTGTGGTTCCTTGCATTTATGAATTACTTTTAGAATCTGATTTCCACACACAAAATAATACTATTGGGGTTTTTAATCAGCCTATGTTCCATCTACAAAGCAGCCTAAGGAGATAATTGGAGTCTTCTAATCCTTCAATGTGATACACCTCTCTATTCATAAGAAGGTTTGTGATTTTTATTGGTAATATGTAGTTTCTCCCTTCCATTTTTATCAAAGCATCATTCTTTCAATGCTTTTGCTGTTATTTGCTTCTTTTTAAAATGTTCTAAGAATATCTCTTGCCTGGATACTTAAGTGTAGATGCCTATGGAGGTCAGAAGAGGCCANCAGATGCCCTGGAACTAGAGTTACAGATGGTTGTGAGCCATCATGTCGGTGCTAGGAACCATGTGGTTTAGGTGCTTATAACCTGAGCCATCTCTCCCATCCTCCACTTTTTTTGAGAGAGGAAAAGTTTATTTAGGCTTACAGTTTGGGTGGGGACAGTCCACGTTGGCAGGGTATGCATGGTAGCAGGAGCATAAGGTGTCTGGTCACATTGGGACTACTGGAAGGTAGCAGAGACATCTTTGTTCTTACACACATTTGAATGAATCTACTTCTCCTGGGCCTGTTTCTGTTGTTGTTTTGCTTTTCATTTTCCCCCATAACTCCTAGCCTTCTGATCTTTTACTAGTACCTACAGGCTTCTTCCCTATATCTCTGATGGATTGTCAGGTGTATCTTTTCTTTGATTTTAGTATGAAAAAATATTTGTGACAGATAAGGCTGGGAATTTTGTTAGTAATGAAACCAGAACTATAACCCAGGTCTACTCAGGGCAAAGTATCTCAGTTATTGAAAGGAGCAAATATTAGAATAATTAGTGGGGATTTCTAACACCTTCATCTATATAATATAATGTAATATATCCCATTCTTTGTTAGCACTGTTTTAGAGTAGCCTCAGTTATATTGGCNTTGAAGTCTTTTTAAACAAGAAGCTAAGGACAGAAGACATTAAAAATCACCCAACAAACTCNATCATTGTTAATTCCAAAATAAACCATGCTTTCTATTGGAAAAGACCCTGCTCAGAGAGTAGTTTCTGCTTCACTGTTTTCTCTTCTTTTCTCTTCTCTTTCCCTGATCTCCTGCCACCCTCCTAATGTATTCAGGTCACAGCAAGATTTTGAACAATGA